>JAACNH010003392.1:0-29470 GCA_019447015.1 Hymenochirus boettgeri
ATATATATATATATACAGAAAAATTGAAGCAATCACAGGTCTTAGCAAAAAAATCCAACAAGTGTTATTTCGTCAACATGTTTCGACCACCAAGGCCTTGGTGGTCGAAACATGTTGACGAAATAAACACTTGTGGATTTTTTGCTAAGACCTGTGAGTGCTTCATTTTTTCGTGGATACCTTGATCTGCAATTGGGACAGCCCCAGGCGAGTATACCAATATGA
The DNA here is from genome assembly GCA_019447015.1 of Hymenochirus boettgeri. NCBI lineage: Eukaryota > Metazoa > Chordata > Amphibia > Anura > Pipidae > Hymenochirus > Hymenochirus boettgeri. Next base: position 226 of record JAACNH010003392.1, read on the forward strand.
TGGAGTGCAATGAGTTTTTAATATAGATTATATATAGATATATATTATATATAGAGATATAGATATATATATATAATATTACACACACACACACACAAAAATATGCAGCTCAAACCTTTATTTTAAATTACTTGTCAGGGGCGGTGCAAAGTGGACAAGAGCAAAGTACCGGACATTTAGACAATATACTACAAAAGTACATCCAGCACTCATAATACGATATTAACATTATTAAGCAATAAAAATTAATTTAGTATAATCAGATGATCTAAATAAGCACAATATGACAAGAACAAACGAAAATTTAAAGATTTAATATCAAATTTAAGTACAACACAATCTCAAGAGTCCCATAAAAAATGAGATGACGTCATCACCATACTGGGTGTTGTGTATTAGCGATTGTCTGACAGCCTCCATTCCCTCTACATGGGGGTATGGAGGTGTACAGACTAGTGACATCTAATGTCACCAATAGCACTTATATTGGTATATAATATTGGTATATTGCAAAAATGTCCAAATTTGAGGGCAAATAATGTTGGTATTTACCCTAAAAATAAAATTAATGTGAGGTGTTGTACCCCTTTGTTAAAAGGAGTTGATATGATACACTTTAAAGCGTATCACATCACTTCTCTTTAATGCGTATCACATCAACTACCCTTTAAGGCTATTTACACCAACTTCCCTGAGGATCTTCACCCTTTAAGTGATCACACCAATTCCCCTTTAAACATCCACCAACTTTCATTTTTTGTTTTTAACTGGTTTTATTGTTTCCACAGGTGGTTTAAACATTATAATTTCAATAAAGTTATCAAACATTGTTGTATACATCATTCTTCATTTCTTTAACATATTGGATTACTTGCAGAGATTACTTGTTTATGAGGGAGGTAGCATGTCACTTTGCTCCCTCAAAATACCAAACAAGGGAGGGGGGGTTTGGGGGGGGGGAAGTCTATCAAGCTAAATCAATTGAGGCTGTTATTATTCATCTCTGTCTGCTCTGATAACAAAGGGTGTCGCTTTGGGGTTATATACTTTACATGTGAAATACCTTACTTGTTCCATCCAGGCAAGTCGACCACAGCAATCTTAACTGTCTCAAATGGTCTATTTGTTTCCTGTGCCCTGGTTCGTGTTGTTTCGAACAGTTCCCATTGCAATACTTTAGACTGTATATTGATACCCATGTCCAGTCGGACCATACTCTTTGTATTTTTCGGGGCATCCTCTACCTTTGTATATTAGTTGTATGTAGGGGAGATCCTGGTTTACTAGGGCTTTCCATTGTCCCAGTTTAGGTAATCGGGGCCATCCACTTAAGCACTATCGTTTCCTGGCATAGAACAATACCTCCCTCAAAAATGTAACTGGTATCTGGACCAGTTGTCGTTTCAGGGGACTCCCAATATACATAATTTAGGATCCATTGGAATTGGAGATTTGTATTAATTTTGTTAGTTCGGTTACCACTCTGTACCAAATCTCTGAATTCCCGGGCAGTCCCAGATAAGATGCCAGAATCCCGCATCTTGGGTGTGAACATTTAGGGCAGGTGTTTTGCCCACCCTTCTTCATATGTTGAGAAGGAAGGGCAGGCGTGAGGTAGGTTCGTTGGAGGATATAAAATTGTATCAATTGTTGTTTTTGCAGCTGGGGAACTAGGGGTATGGATACAGACATATCTTCCATTCATCATTTGTAATGAGGGTTATATCCTTCGCCAGGAGTCTAATAGTGACCCACTCAAAGGGTCAGATTGTTTTGTATAAGATACCCGTACACCTTGGATATAAATTTTTTGGTTATCATACGTGTGATATATGTAAATATGCCATATTCCCAACTGGGATTTTAAGGCCACCAAACTCTGCTCATATACAGTGTCTTAGCTGTAAATATTGAAAATGGTGATTGTTGGAGAGTATTCAGTTTGCAAGTTTGAAACGATTTTAGTTGTTGGTTTAGAGTTATTGGTGGAAGATTTTATACCTCTACTTTCCCAAATTTGTTATGTGGGTTAATGCTGCTAATTGGGGAAATTTGGGATTTTTCCACAAGGGAGTAAGCCCAGAATTGTTTCAGTTTGCATAATTTCTGCAGGGCTTTCCAAACCTTGTACATTTGTCAGTATTATAGTAGTACCGTTTCCCGTAAGTTTATATTTTAGGGTTGTCCAGAATGCTAAGGATGTCCTGGGAGATACACATGTAGCTGGGCTCCAGGCCAACATCCTTCTTTCCCCATCCTTACTCCTCTAGTTCAGGGGGTCTTCAGCAGTGGTAATAATATCTAAGTTGGGTATATAGTATAGGTAGAAGTTGGGAGGGCGAGGCAGGCTTCGGATTTCGGCATTGCAGTGTTTTGAGTTTCCTCTAGATCTACCAGATCCCAGAGGAGAGGAGGTTAGCATACTATTTAATTCTGAGAAGAAAATTTTGGGGGATAAATGTCATTGAATGTTGGAGTATATAAAGTACTTGGGGAGTGTATAATCTTGACCAAGTTACTTTTCCCCATAGGTGGATTGGTAATGATTTCCATGTTGATACCTTTGCTGGACTAATGCTAATAACGGTTGGATGTTTAGATCATAAAGTCAGCGCGGGCGATAATGTAAGTGTAATACCTAGGTATTTAAGGTGGGTAACAATTGGTATATTTACTAGGGTGTAGTTGGTAGTTGGTCTATTGGGAGGATTGCTGATTTAGACCAGTTTAATTAGTAGACCCGAAAGGGGTCCAAATTCTTCAATTTTGTCACATGTGCCTTGAGGATTTGTGCGGGATCTGCCAAATAGAGGAGAAGGTCGTTGCATAAAGAGGAGTAGGCTAGTTTGTGAGTTGAGGAAAGGCCATGTATGTTGGGGTTGTGTCTGATTTTTATTGCTAATATTTCGATGGTGAGGGCGAAGAGGTAGGGCGATAATGGGAAGCCTTGCCGGTTCCCCTTCCAGTAGGAATGGTTTGGATGTGTGCCCGTTGATTCGGATACTCGCCTTTGGGTTTTTGTAAAGTAGTTTTATCCATTTGATAAATGAGGGGCCAAATCCGTATACTCTCCAAGCCTGCCCATAGAAAGGGCCATTCCACTGAGTCGAAACCTTTCTTTGCGTCCAGAGACAGTAGTAGTCTCGTGCCACTTTAGTTATCATGGTCTACCTGTGTGTTAATTAGGGCTTTTCTTAGGTTAAATTGTTGTGGATTTGGATGGCATGAATCCAGTTTGGTCTTCATGTACTATTGTTGCGATTACTCCTTGCAGTCCATGGCTAGGATTTTTGCTAGTATTTATAGTCTACATTGAGTAGCGATATTGGGCGGTATGATGTGCATTCCTGGGGATCTTTGCCGGTTTTGGATTAGTATTATTGTGGCGTCATAGAAAGATGAGGGTAGTGCGTGTTTGATTGGAGGAGTGGTGGATATTGACAAGAGTGCTGTTAAAGTAGCCAGATATTTTTTATAGACCTCCACGGAAGGCCACGGGGCCAGGCGACTTCCCACTTGCCAGGTCTCCTATTGCTTTTGTAAGTTCTGTTAGGTTGATGGGTGCATCTAGTGTTTGTGCGTCTGTGTGGATAGCTGTGGTGTTGGGTTGAGTTGTGGCTTGTAGTCTTTGATCCGCGTGGTGGAGTGAGTTATTTTAGTTTCGTATAGGGATTGGTAGTATAATTGGAAACTTTTCAGTATGTCTGGGGTATTGGTCAGAGTTCCTAGTGTGGATCTTGATGTGAGGTGAGTTGTATTTTGTTGTGAGGTGGGATGGGCCAAGTGCGCCAGCCACCTCGCAGAGATATGCTGTACTCAAAGTACCTGTGTTGGAGAAAGAAGTATTTTCTATTGATGTGGTCGGTGCGATTGATGTTATAGTTGTGTTGGTTTGTGCCTGGTTGCCATTATTTCCTGTTTGCCTGGGTGGGGTTGTCTATGTAGGATTTTTCCGCTGCTATGAGTTCTCGTGCTATCTTGGTTCTGAGTTTTGTTATTGCGTTTGTTTGGATTTTGGTTGAATTTTGATTGAATATGCCTCGCAGTACTGCTTTAAAGGTATCCAATTGAATGTTTGTGGAAGTTGTGCTTGGTTCAGTCAAAATATTCCCTAACCTGTTCAGGGGTATCATCTGTATCTGGGAACAGGTTGAACCAGAATGGATGTAGTCTCCAACTTATAACTGGGGTTCTGTGGTCAGGCACTGTGAGTTCTACCTTTATTGGCGATGGTCCGACAATCCTCGTGCTAAATGGCAGATCCCGGTCGGTACCCCCAACAACGTGTATGAGTTTGTGAAGCAGTAGTCGATTCTTGAGAGTGTGCGATATGTTGCCGAGCAAACAGGTATACTCTCTGGTGTTTGGGTGGAGTTTTCTCCAGATGTCTACCCATCCCACTTCTTCAATTAGGTCTGACAGTCGGGAGTGTGTCGTCCTGTGATTGGTGTAGTTGTAGTTAGAAGTTATCCATTGGGGGTTCATCATTAATTGAAATCACCCATGCAGATCACCCTACTACCCGAGTGTTTCAAAGCAAACTGACTGCTTTTTTTAGGGGGTCAGTGATGCTGGGGGGTGGGTCATAGATTCCCAGTACAAAATAGGGTATAGAGTGGATGTCGAGTGCGGGAACACATATCTGCCGCGTACTTTATCAGACTGGACTTCTTTATCACTATTGGTAGTGTTTGTGGATTAGGAGGGATACTCCCCCTGAATATTGGGAGTGGGTGCTATGTGAGCGCCACCCTATCCATGATTTTTGTACTCGGGATAGGGTAGAGGGGGTCAGGGTGTGTTTCTTGTAGGCAGATCACGAGCCTTATAGTCTAAATTTGTTTGTAAATATAGCCATCTCTTTTCTGGGGTTATTTAAACCTCTAACGTTCCACGTAAGGAATCCTAGTGATCGCCCATGAGACACCCACTCTTGTCATATACATATTAACAGTTTAACTGAGATTTCAACACTTTCACATTTGGGTTAGGCAAATTACGTATTATACCCTGCAGTCGACAAAACTCTATGCATTCATGTAACATTTTAGTTGCATTTCTAGTTTGGAGCAGATAGGTTAACTTCATTACCACACACAGATAAGAATATTATAGGACTTCCATTAAAAAGGGGTAGAAAAAAAACTATTAACTTAAACAATAACATATAATTAACCTGATAGGTTAAACAAACTTTTACTCCCAATGTAGGACTGTTGGTAGGGAGGGTTATATTCCTGGGGCTGTACTGGGGTGTACTGCCAAGATGAGTGTGAGGTTTTAGTCCCGGTCAGGTTGTATACCTGACTAGTCCACATTTTTGTCGACTCCATAGAGGTCGTAGGATATGGGGGGGAAGAAAAGGGGGCATGGTTCAAGATGGGGTTTTTGGTCAGTGACCATAGCTAGTTATCCTGCCAGATTTGCAGAGTTATACAGTTCAGTTTCAAATACCTTTATCTTTATAGTAAGTTGGTCTTTGGTTGTAGTTCTTGTCGCTATGGCCCTGCCGCAATGCCCGGGAGTCCATCCACAGACAGCGTCTTTGGGGTTGTCAAAGAATTGTACTTTGCTTGCGTATACTACTCGTAGGCGGACAGGGTATGCCATGGAGTATTGATATTTGCTGCTCTCATGCGTTCTTTATATCTCTAAAGGTGCTCTTCTCTTTGTAGTTCTATTGAGTAGTCAGGGAGAGAGAGAGCATGATTTTACTGTTTTCGTAGGTAGGTCTTCTTGTTCGCGTGCCATTTGGAGGATTTTATCACGGTTTTGGCATTTAAAAATCTGGCTATCAGGGGCCTCGCGCCTGGTTCCCAATGGGGGTTTTTGTGCCGGAATTCTGTGGGCTTCTTCGATGGTGAAGGCAGGGACAGTGATGAGCGGTCAAAGCAATCCAGTAGCCATTCTCTAGAAATTGTGCAGAGTCTTGCTTTTCGGCTCCTTCTGGGAAGCCTATGAAGCGAATATTCTGGCGGCGCTCGATTTTCGAGGTCGTCTAACTTGGCTTGTGAGGTGGCTAGTTGTTGTTTTTAGGTGTGCAGGGTGTCTTTCTATCTCTATATCCTGCTTTCAGTTTCAGTGACTCTCGCTGAGGGTTTGAAAGTCCTGCCTAAGCAGATTGATGTCTGTTTTGACTCCTCCATTATGCTGGTAAGGCAGTTTTGGAGGCATATATGGCCTGCATTAGCTCCTGTGGGTGGGTTCGGGGTGCGTTTACTGTGGCCGGGGGGTCCGGTGTTGCTTGCTCCGTGCACGTGGTCTCCTCCTCCAAAGGCCTGCAGGCAAAATGGCGGCCGCCCGCGGTGTGGCCGAGTGGGCGAATTGTCCGAGTTTTTCCACTGCGGAGGCTCCCTTTTGCTTTTCCCGCCTGTCATCTTGTCTTAGTTGGGGGTGTAGGGGTCGGTGTGTGCTCGTTTTCTGGGTCAGGTCGGTGTGTTAACCTCGGATTTGTGTGTAGGACCGGGAGCTCCTCAAAGACGCGTCCTACCACATCAGCGTCTTAGCCACGCCCCCACCAAATTTAAACTTTAACTTCCGCTTTAAAGCATATCACATCAACTACCCCTTAAGGCATATCACACCACCTTCCACTTTAATGCGTATCACACCAACTTTCCATTTAACGCATATTGCATCAACTACCCTTTAACATGTATCACAAATGTTGAAAAAGGAGGTACAGAGGCATTTTTAAAAGTTGTAAAGTAGCCTATGCTTTTCCCCAGGTCCTTATACATAAATGTACTAAGTCTCATGAAAATTGTACCAGCGTTTTAAAGTTTTTCTGGACATACATTGACTTATTTTTAAATAAATTGACTTATTATTCATTAAAGGCATTTTTTCACAAATCCTGACATGTGTTTTATATATATATATAATATATTATATACACAATCTTTCCCGATATTAAAATTCTTAAAAAAAAAACACTCACCTGTTGCCTATTCCCACTAGGGGCATGCAGGGTTTACTCTGTGCTGTTCTTGCTTGCTTGGTCTGTGAGCTCCCAAAAACCTTGCACACAGGAATAAGTTGCCAACAAACTTTATTATAGCAATTAAAAACAATAAAAAGCATTAAAAATTCTTGAAGAAACAGTCCATTAGCAGGCCTTTATCAAGCCAAGTTTTGTAACCAAACAGTGTTACATAATATTAAAGTGTAAGTGCATCACTTCCTGTGACATCACAAATGAATCCTCATTCAAGGAAAAGTCTAGGCATAAACAAACCCTGGATAGGCAGGGAATGTAATCATCAGGAATTACATCATCCTTCCATTGTCCACATCCTTCTCAGGCGTATCACACCCAACTTCCCATTTAACACATATTGCATCAACTACCCCTTTAACATATATCATGCATTTCCTTTAAGGATATCACACCAACTTCCTCTTAGCGGCGTATCGCATCAACATCCCTTTAGTGTATATCGCATCAACTCCCCCTTTAGAGTGTATCGTCAAATCCCCCTTTAGCGCTATCGCATAACTTCCCCTTTAGAGTGCTCACATCAACTTCCTCTTTTAATATGTATCGCATCCACTCCCTTTAGCGCGAATCCATCATCTCCCTCTTTAGCGCGTATCACATAACTCCCTTTAGCAAGTATCATATCAACTCCCCCATAGCGTGTATCGCATCAACTTCCACTTTAACACATATCGCATCATCAATTCCCCTTTAGCGAGTTTACATCAACTCCCCTTTAATGCGTATCGCATCAACTTCCCCTTTAGTGTGTTTTACATCAACTCCCCCTTTAATGCGTATCGCATCAATCCCCTTTAGCGCATATCGCATCTACTCCCCATTTGACGCGTATCACATCCACTCCCCCTTTAGCGTGTTATCAACATCAACTCCCCCTTTAACATGTATCACAAATGTTGAAAAAGGAGGTACAGAGGCATTTTAAAAGTTGAAAGTAGCCTATGTTTTTCCCAGGTCCTATACATAAATGTACTAAGTCTCATGAAAATTGTACCAACGCCTTTTAAAGTTTTTCTGGAACATACATTGACTTATTTTTAAATAAATTGACTATTATTCATTAAAGGCATTTTTTCACAAATCCCGACATGTGTTGTTTATATAAATATTATATATATATATATCATATAATTAATCTTTAAAAGTATCTGCTTGCGCTTGGGGTTTGGGTGGTGGAAGGGTTAAAACAAAAAGTAAAAAATAAATTAGTTAAGATCAAGAGCGCGTTAAAAAAACAGTTTAAAATGACAATTCCCTATATTAAAATTCTTAAAACACATCACCTGTGCCTCATTACCACTAGGGGCACTGCAGGGTTTACTGTGTGTTTTGTTGCTTGCTGTTTGTGTGTAGCTCCCAAAAACCTCTGCACACAGGAATAAGTTTGCAACAACTTTATTTATAGCAATAAAAAACAATAAAAAGCATTAAAATCCTTGAAGAAACAGTCCATTAGCTGTTATTAAAGTTGCAACTCTCTGCTATGTGTGGCCCCTTTAACTCGTGGTGGTCTTTTGTGATGAGGTATAATTCACTTAGTAATGGTTTGTGAGGTTGTTCCCACCTGTTTCGCTGTTTTTAATCCTTACAGCTTCATCAGGGATAAAAAAAAAACACTTACTTTTTTGTTTTAACCCTTCCACCCACCATACCCCCAAGCGCAAGCAAGATACTTTTAAAGATTTTATAAACAATTCAGTGGACAACTGCAGTGCAGCCACCCAACTCAAGTAGACATTCCCTACCACACCATAGTGCGGAAGTAACCCAATCTTACTATAATAATATATACAACATAAAGGCCTGAGTGTCAGGCCTTTATCAAGCCAAGTGTTGTAACCAAACAGTGTTACATAATTTATAAAGTGCTAAGTGCATCACTTCCTGTGACATCACAAGTGAATCCTCATTCAAGGAAAAGTCTAGGCATAATCAAACCCTGGATAGGCGGGAATGTAATCATCAGGAATTACATCATCCCTTCCATGGTCACATCCTCTCAGGCGTATCACACCAACTCCCATTTAACACATATTGCATCAACTAACCCCTTTAACATATATCATGCCAACTTTCCCTTTTAGGCATATCACACCAACTTCCTCTTTAGCGCGTATCGCAATCAACATCCCTTTAGGTGTATTCGCATCAACCCCCTTTAGAGTGTATGCATCAACTCCCCTTTAGCGCAATCGCATCAACTTCCCCTTTAGAGTGCTCACATCAACTTCCTCTTTTAATATGTATCGCATCAAACTCCCTTTAGCGCGATCACATCATCTCCCTCTTTAGCGCGTATCGCATCAACATCCCCTTTAGTGCGTATCACATCAACTCCCCCTTTAGCAAGTATCATATCAACTCCCCCTATAGCGTGTATCGCATCAACTTCCACTTTAACACATATAGCATCAATTTCCCCTTTAGCGAGTTTTACATCAACACCCCCTTTAATGCGTATCGCATCAACTTCCCCTTTAGCGTGTTTTACATCAACTCCCCCTTTAATGCGTATCGCATCAACTTCCCCTTTAGCGCATATCGCATCTACTCCCAATTTGACGCGTATCACATCAACTCCCCCTTTAGCGTGTATCACATCAACTCCCCTTTAATGCGGATGCATCAACTTCCCCTTTAGCACGCATCACATCATCTCCCTCTTTAGTGCGTATGCATCAACATCCCTTAGTGCGTATCACATCAACTCCCCCTTTAGAGCGTATCGCAATCAAACTCCCCCTTTAGGCGCATATCGCCATCAACTATCCTCCTTTAGCACGTGTCGCATCAAATCCCCTTTAGCGAGTTTTACATCAACACCCCTTTAATGCGTATCGCATCAACTTCCCTTTAGCGTGTTTTCACATCAACTCCCCCTTTAGAGCGTATCGCATCAACTCCCCCTTTAGAGCATATCGCATCAACTCCCCCTCCCTTTGGCACTACACTTCTCCCGCCACTCACATCTACCCAATTGGGAAGAACAAAGACCATGTGGGATTGTCCAAATCTGAATGGTTTCAGATATTAACAAATCCACTGACTATACCCAAACACTGACATAAACAAAACCCCTACCCCCCAAAACTACCCTACAACCAAATAGCCCTTAAAGACCCATCCTGTAAAAACAACATTTCTAAAATTTATAAATCACAATAACCCCTAAACCTCCACAAAAAATACCCTCAACAAACCAAATGGGAAAATTGGATCGGGAACACCCTCACAGACAACATGTTATTCTACAAGAAAAAACTATAAAAAATTCTACACAGTTTGGTACAGATCATCCAAACACCTTCATACAATATCCCACCATTTTCCTCACTTTGTTTCAGCAATGTCAAATGGAATCGACCTTTAAAACCACTGCTGGTGGACATGCCCTGAAGTCCATAACTCTGGACTAAGTGCTATAAATCCATACTACATTAACCAAAATACCTCTCCCAACCAAACCCATTAAAGCCCTATTCACAAAAATTCTTCTAACCTTAACTCAGAAGGTAATAAATTATTCCTCACCACATCTGCGCAGCATCTAGGAGCATTGAATAGCACATCGTGGAAGTCGCCTCCCACAACAACATCTAATTAAACAAAATCTGGTGGCTATACAATAATGAATATATTATACACCTATCAAGAAACACATTAGATAAATTTACAAAAATATGGAACGTATGGGTGACGCATATGGATCCTGGAAAAAACAATATAAGACTTGATGAGGAGACCCGGACTCGCCAAACCTGAGGCAAACTTTAACATAACCTACCTACAGGTAGGCAATCCTTATTTTTATATTCTTAGACCTCCCAGCATCGACCTTCCTAGATAAGAAAATTCCAACTGAAAACCAATTTAACTTCTATAATAGCAGTTAGGCTTTTAAAACCATGTCTTAAAGCTTTTTTTTTTCTCTTTCAAATCTACTCAATGAAATTGTAATTATTTATATGTCCTAACCATGTACCTTACCCTCCCCTTCTTTCCTTCCCACCCACCCCCTAACCCCCCCCTTAGCCTAATATAGGCTAACCTACCCTCCCTCCCACCCAAACCATAACAAAGTTTTAATCAAGAACCTTGTTCTTCCCTCCTCCCTTCTCCCCTTTCTACAAAAAACTAAAGAAATCATCCCAAAAACCAGGAATTTTAAGTTACTCAATTTATATATGCTTTACCTGTTTATCTACCCAAGGTGTATACAGCAATTCTTCTAATAAAAATTTATTGAAACAAAATTTGTGGCTCAAAGAAGCACAATGGATACCAAACTGGACACCCTTACCCCAAAAGGCATGAATCTAGAGTATTATGTTAGAAATCGATCCTGTTTGAATGGGGCGCAATTTTGTATATACGTACATGTGTTTTTTTTGTTTTTTAATTGTGACCAGTAGATGGCGATTACTTCGAGTGTTACAATACGTGATGAGCTGGACATGGTTGTGTAAGATTTATATCTCTATATTTATTAGATATAAATCTATATACAGTTCTTTTGGGGTCGGAACCAAAGAAACCAAAGATAATGTATGATACCAAAATATATTGTTTACTTAATCAAGTTACATTTTCTAAAAAAAAAAAAAAAAATAATTTAGACATACACAACACACTATATTATAATATACAATTATCAATTATGACATGTATAGTACATTAGTTTACCACAGAAAGTATACTTCTATGTGAGTCTTGTTCTTGTCCTGGACTGTATCCATCAGATCCCAGTGACATCCTTCTGATGGCTTCCACCCGTCCTCAATCTCAGACTGTGTCCTTAGTCTCTCATAGTCCAACCGGCTTCTCCTAGTCCAAAGAGGGGTTATCTTTTCTAGTCTGAAAGATTCTCCTTTTCCATTCCGAAAAGATTCTTCCTTTTCTATCTAAAAAAGATGCCCCTTACTGATTCTATCCCAGCTTATACCCATTTTCCATCCACTCCCCTCCCAGTATGGCCTGATCAATAATACCTGTTCCTATAGACAAAAGGTCTATGTGATACACAGTATGTAAATCAAAACTGGCTACCCCCCTTCCAAGTCCAGAAACCAGCATTCATTTAAACCCTGTGTAAATAAACTAATTATCATGGGAATGCAAATCCTGCCTTTCATGGATGTATTTTCTAACATGACTGACAAGGTGTCCTGTGTGAGAATGTCTAGTTGTATTGTCTAATACAACATACATTTTTAATGTGATCATATAAAACATATACATTAATACATGTAAAGGAACATGATTTCTTAATTGTAATTGAGAAACCTTGTGGAGTTCTCATTCATCCAGGCCATGGATATCTTTTTATTTAGATTGACTGGACTTAAGTTTAGCTCTTGAAGACGTTTCGGTATTATCGACTGGCTTTCCCAATTCAGAATGACTTTGTACAAGAATCTGTTGGCAATTATGCCCTGGAAAGTCCCAATTAGCATATCACGCCAGTGTTAGACTATGAATGTAGGCGTGATTTATGTGGCTAAGAGGTGTTATAGGAACGCCCAGTGTAAGGTTCAAACAGCATTGTATATGGCAGACAGTTGGTGTTGAAACCCCAACACCATTGCTCTGCCCCCACTGCCACAGACCTGAGCATGCCCAGTTGTATCCAAATGTCGTGACATAGCATTAATCTTCTGTATTGTAAGTCCTACCTCCAATTTCTAAATAATTTTAAAGCTAGCCAAAAGCCTGAAAAGAAAACAAGGTAGAGGAATGGACAGAGAATGGTTGCAGGTCTTTAAATAGCTTCAAAAAGACAATTTTTGGGGGGTTGAGGCTTCTTTGAAAGGTATAGAGGACCCTTGTATGGAAACAGTTACCCTTTAATGGAATACATTAGTCACAGAGGATGGTGATAAAGCTAACATCTTGAACAAGTATTTTCCCTCTGTATACCATAGAACATTCAAGTACAGATATCATAGAGTATAGTAGCAATAATGGTATATAAAGGTTGCAATTGCACTTTGGTTAATGAATATGATTCAGAACAACTAAATAAGGTTACTATAATAAAACTCCCTGGACCAAGACAATTATCTGGTCGCATGACCTATTTATCCAGGCCATTGGTTTCTTGTTTTTTCAGATGTCCAGAACGTGCCTCTGGATTGGAAAAAATATTATATAATTCCATATTCGGAAAAAGGTATCATTCAGAGCCTGGTAATTACAGACCTGTGAGTTTAACTCGTGGTTGAGAAGTTACTGGAAAGTTTGATATACAGTAGAAACATATCCTAAGTATATTTCCAGGACTTTATAATATATATGCTTGGATTTTATGAGGAAGTGAATGGGAATTTGGACTCTGTCTGTCATAGCATTTGATGTGGTATTCTTGGATTTTGCTATGACTGTTGATACAGTCCACCATAGTGCAACTTATTTATAGTTAAAACCTGTTGGGCTTGGGTGGATCAACATTATAAAAGAAAACCCAGGCCACACTCCTAATTATACGTTTAAAGTACCACAATTCAGTGTTCATAGAGCACACTGTACATATGGTGAATGCCCCATCAGTTGTAGTAAATACCCTCTATTAGAACATTGTTTGTTATAACCAGTCACAAGTAAAGTAAGTAGAAGTAAGGAATACTAGCTGTCCATCGGTCATCTGTCAGGAGTCATCAGTATAAATTCTGGAATCGGTACCCATAGTAACAATAACAGCACTTATGGCTTAAGTAAGCATCTCTACTCCCTCTTACTGCCCCCTATGCTATATCAGCTCCCCTCTTACACTGCTTTTCCCCTCTTGTTCAAATACAAAAAACAAAACTTACATATCCTCATCCTCCTCCCACCTTCTGTCTCTGTTTCGTCCTCCTACTTCTGTCTGCTGGTGATGTGTCCCCAATCCTGAGCCATATAATTTCAGTCTCTCCATCGTCCACGCCCTGTCTCACCTTCTCGTCGCCCCTGTCATGGTTCAATTCCCTCCAACCTTCTATCGGTTTCTTCCTTTTTTTTCCTGTGCTCTACTAATGTTTGCTTGCTAGTTACAGGGCAACTGTGGTCTCAAAATAAGTTAGGGTTGAATGAAAGTCTGCAGTATTTCCTTTAAAATGAACTGACAATCACTATCTGTCTGGAGCCTGGTGAGAAATTACATTGGGGTGAATTTTCAAACTTCCTGCTTTCAGTAGGTTGAGTGACATCACCTGACCTCTGCCCCCTCGTTCGCCCCGAACGAAAACAGCATTCTGAGTTAGGACTTAATTGCTGGGAAATCAGAAATTCCTGGGGAACAATTGACAGTTGAGGAGGGGAGCCTATTCATGCAGTCGGAGTCTGGACCCATAACTACAAAGCTGGTCCCCTGACTGAAAAAAGGAAGTGCTCAGCAGGAAGTAATATTGCTGAACCTTTCCAGTAATAATTCTCACAAATTTTTATCTAGAGATGTGATTGAGGTTTATTTTGAAGGTACAATCGAAGGCTTGTTTATATAATTCTTACTATTTGGAAGAGTTCAAGACCACAATCCCTTAAAACAAATCTAACTACCCTCATCCATGATCTCTTCTGCTCTAATATATTTTCACCTTCTTGCCCTTACGAAAACCTGGTTTCCCAATATGACTCTGCTATGCAGCCTCGCTTGCTCTTGGTGGGCTCCACTTTTCCAATGGCTCGCTCCTCTGGTCATGGTGGGTGTTGGCCTTTTACTTTTCCTCCTTCTGTTTGATTTACTAAACATTACCTCCCCCCCCCCCCCCGCCTGACCTTTTCATTCACAGTCTTTTGAGGCTCATTCAATTCAGCTCTCCCACCCCTTGTCGCTACAAGTAGCTGTGGTGTACAGACAGCCACCTGCCAATATCTTCGTCCGCATTCCTCTCTGACTTTGAAAACTGACTTACTTTCTTCCTCTCTGCTAACTGTCTTGTTCTGATTCCAGGGGGACTTAAACTGTCCACATTGATGACTCCTCCCTCTCCTGCCCCTCTCGCTTCCTACATTTACAATCCTTGTTCGATCTTCAACAATGGACTAAGGCCTAATACTCACAAGGATGGCCACTTCCGGATCTAGTGTTTCACTATAAACCTATCTGTCTCGTCTTTTCAATCTAACCCCTTCCTGCTTTTCCTGATCACCATCTTATCACTTTCAGCTCAATACCCTCCCCTTTTTCCTCCTGTCCCTCTCCTCTTGTGTGTCTGTTCGTATACTAGATAAATAGATCTCCCGTCACTTCGCCTCATCCCGTCCTCTAGTCTCTCTCCTTTGACAGTTGATGACCCTGACTGACTTGCTAATTGCTATAATTCTATCCTGACGAGGAATCTCTAATCCTTGTCCGTGGCTCAACCCCCTTCCCGTTTTAATGATGAAGGTGCATGCATGCTGCTGAACGCAGCTGACACTACATTACAAGTTCATACTGCAGTGTCTTGGCTCTGGGCTCCTGCTGGCAAAACAGAACTATTGCTGGAAACTTATAAATAGCAACAAATGTAACCACATCACCTGTTCTCCATCTTCAACTCCCTTCTGCGCCCCTCTCTCCCCCTGACCCTCGTCCTTCTTCCCACATCTCACCAGGACTTTGCGCATTACTTGAGCATAAAGTGGAGTCCATCCGCATGCAGATCTTTGGTCCTCAGAAGACTCTCTCAGATTATGTTGCTGGGAGATGTTATTAGCTCTTTTGGCTTCAATTATACATTATATGCGGGCGATAACACAAATCTACTTGTCACACCTACGCTACTCCTGACATCCAACGACATGTCGCCGACTTGCCATCTTCTCCTGGATGTCTCAACGCTAACCTTAAATTAAATCTTTCTAAACTGAACTGATGGTTTTTCACCTAAACCTGGTCCTGTCCCATCTTTCTCGATCTCTGTTGACATACCCCCCATTTTCACTATCCACCGGCAGCTGCCTAGGGGTAATTATTGAACCCTCTCGCTCCTTTTCTAATCACAATTAACATTTGTTGCGAAAACTGTCGCTTTTTTCTTTCGCAATATACCCAAATTCACAGATAATCTTGTTTTCCTGACTACCGCTATTGCTAATGCATGCTCTTGGCTAACGCATGGACTATTGCAACCTACTACTTTCTGGTCTTCCTGCTTCCCACCTCTCTCCTCTTCAGTCTATACTTAACTCTGTCCATGCGTAGTTTGCTCCTCTAATAACCGATCCCAATCTCCTTTGTACTGGACAACAACCTGGCTCCCCGTTAACAGCGTTTGCATACAAAAATCCTTCTCCCAACATTTAAATCCTTCGCTCTGCTGATCCTCCTTATATTTCCTTTCTTAGTCTCCCATATGTTCCTGCCATACTCTCTGCTCATATCACAGAACCAGCTCCTGCACATAAGTGTGTGTACCAAACGTATGTTTGTTCTTTCTCCTAACAGGGTAATTGGTTGGTCTCAAATTCTTACAAACTATTAAGAATTATATAAAATGCTCTCCAGCGTATCTTCAAATAAAACCTAAATCACATCTCGTAGATAAAATTTTGTGAGAAGCTATTGCTGGAAACATTCAGAACTGTAACTTCCTGGTTGAACACTTCCTGTTCATAGTCATGTGACCAGCCTTTTCCCTGGCATTAATAGGCTTC
Source organism: Hymenochirus boettgeri (assembly GCA_019447015.1). NCBI lineage: Eukaryota > Metazoa > Chordata > Amphibia > Anura > Pipidae > Hymenochirus > Hymenochirus boettgeri. The sequence continues at coordinate 16,841 of JAACNH010003392.1, forward strand.
CTCCCCTCAACTTCAATTTTTTCCCCCCCAGGTACTTCCTGATTTCCCCAGCATTAAGTCTTAACTGAGCATGCTTCTCCCCGGGGCGGACAGGCAGGGCAAGGTCAGGTGACGTCACTCAACCTACTGGAAGAAGGAAGTTTGAAAATTCCCCCAATGTAATTTCTCACAGCTCCAGCCAGAGTATGTGATTGTGTCTCATTCTAAAGAAATACTGCAGCTTTCATTTAACCCTCACCTTGTTTTGAGACCACATTGTGCCCTTAAAAGGAGTAAATTTAGTGTACTACTTTTGGTCTCATATAAAATAGTATAGTATTTGAGGTTGAATAAAGACTAACGTCCATCGCAGTAAATATTATTCATTCATTGATAAAAGATCGAGATAGATAAATCTACAAGGTAGTGCCCATCACTCAGCAAACATTTCATTCGCCCACATATATTGGATCACCTACAGTGCTTGTACTATATATAGTTCATTAGCAAATGTATCAGCCCTCCAGGCTCCAGATCATTACCCCATCTGTTAGTCAGCGCCTCCATCATTTACCCAGTGTTAGTCAGCCCTCCAGATCATTACCCAGTGTTTATTCAGCCCTCCAGATCATACCCATTGTAGTCACCCTCCTGTTCATTCCCCAGTGTTGTCAGCCCTCCTGTTCATTAGCCAGTATTGTCGCACTCCAGTTGTAATCGCCATGGTTGTCACTACCCATTGATTAGCCATGTTGTCAGCCCTCCAAATCATTGACAGTATTATTCAACCCTCCAGTTTCTGTAGGCAATGTTAGTCAACACCATCAGTTCATAGTCAAGTGTTAGTCAAACCTCCATTTATTAGCCAGTGTTAGTCAGCCTCCAGTTCATTAGTTTGTTACTGTTATCTTCCACATCATACCTTAAAAAATGATGCAGGCAACAATGTAAAGTGGGAATAGTGTCCTTAAAATAAGTGAATCACAAAAAGTGGGTGTCCCAAGGTGTTTTTCGCACCTGAAAAAACTTTTGAAATGGCGAGGGGGGGGAAATGTGCAGTATATGCGCCACTATGGGCAAAGCGGTGTGGTTTCATGTGTGGGCATGGCTTCTTTGCTGGTGTGGCAAAACCGTTTGATTCTTTTGTATTTGAAAACATTTAGTTTATACTGTCCTCCTTTGTTATAACACATAAAACATTTGTTGGTGAACTTAAAAAAAACATTACATACTTTCTGTACAATAAAAGTAGGCCTGCTACCCCATTAAGGTAGACTCTTTCAGCAGAGTCCTAACAAACCTAACTAGTTTAACTTACTAACCTACTATCTAACGCTATCCTAACCATATAAAAGTCCTTTCAACATCTCCAACACATCTTTAGTGAAAAATTATATTTAAAAAACATTTGCAGCAAAGTCTTGGTTGGTAGAGCAATCTGGAAAACTCTATAGTCCCAATCATATATGTTATTTAGAGGCAAATTCAATAAGAGTCATTTAGTTACATTTTTTTTGGTTAAAACCAAAAATACTATTCAATACTATAAAACAAAACTAAAGCAGAACAGAGACTGAAATCATAAACAGTAAAAATTAATCTACTATATCATTACTTTAATCATGTAAGTTTTAATATTTAAGTTAAAATTCATTATTTTCTGGTGCCCATCTTCTCTTCAAGCAAGGGGGCACCAGTGTGTTTACTGTGATCGAGGTACAGTAACTCTGAGCCACTACCATACATACCATACCCAGACTGCTCAGTAAAGACACTTCCGCTAATGTAGTTGTAACTAGCCTAATTGGAGTGCTTCCACAATCCTTGTATTGTAATATAATAGTATATATATTATATATAATATATAATATATATATATATATATATATATATACAGAAAATTGAAGCACTCACAGGTCTTAGCAAAAAAATCCAACAAGTGTTTATTTCGTCAAAACATTTTTCGACCACCAAGGCCTTGTGTGGTCGAACATGTTGACGAATAAACACTGTTGGATTTTTTGCTAAGACCTGTGAGTGCTTCATTTTTCTGTGGATACCTTGATGCAATTGGGACAGCCACCCAGGCGAGTATACCAATATGATGGAGTGCAATGGAGTTTTGTATATAGATTATTATATAATATTATATATATATATATATATATAGTATATATATATATATACATACCACACACACACACAAAATATGCAGCTCAAACCTTTATTTAAATTACTTTCAGTGCAGTGAAAGGAGTACTGGCAATTATACATTACAAACAACAAGTCTCCAGCACTCAACTATACATATAACACTAAATTAATTAGATCTCACGATCAAACAAATATCAAAGCACAAAGGGTGATTACCTGCACTAATTTCAAATGGATACGTTTAGTTACATAGTTTGTACAAACTTGCGTCAGCTGTTGCGCCACTTCAGGCAGTATCCCAGCATCAGTCCTAACCTAATGATTAAAGTTCAATCCCTGGGGGAACAAGACCATACTGCTTCTCTCTTTATTTATATTACCTATACGAGGGAATCCTGGGAGCTACCAGAGCTTCTAAACCTTTTATCTATCTGGTCTGCCTTAAAGGGCGGGGGAATAAATTTACTCAGGGAGCAAAGCATATAAAATCCGAGCTTAGCCGTATTGCCCTTTATTATCTACAAATACAAGAATAGCAGCTCAAACCTTTATTTTAAATTACTTTCAGGTGCGGTGCAAAGAGTACCGGCAATTTATACATTACCAACAAAGTCCCAGCACTCAACTATACATAAAGCATAAATTAATTAAGATATCATGATCAAACAAATATGCAAGCAACGAAATTTAAAGTAATTATCATATACACAAATCTCAAGAGTCCCATAAAAAATGAGAAATGACGCATCACCATACTGGGTGTTTGTGTATTAGCGATTGTCTGACAGCCTCCATTCCCTCTACATGGGGATGGAGGTGTCAGCGACTAGTGACCTCTAATGTCACCAATAGCACTTATATGGTATATAATATTGGTATATTGCAAAATGTCCAAATTTGAGGGCAAATAATGTTGGTATTTACCCTAAAAAATAAAATTAATGTGAGGTGTTGTACCCCTTTGTTAAAAGGGAAGTTGATATGATACACTTTAAAGCGTATCCACATCAACTCTCCTTAATGCGTATCACATCAACTACCCTTTTAAGGCTTATTACACCAACTTCCCCTTTAACAACATATCACACCACAACTTTCACTTTTTTTTTTTTTACCTGGTTTTATTGTTTCCACAGGTGGTTTAAACATTATAATTTCAATAAAGTTTATCATAACATTGTTGTATACTCATTCTTCTTTTTCTTTAACATATTGGATTACTTGCAGAGATTACTTGTTTTTAGGGAGGTACATTGTCACTTTGCTCCCTCAAAATAACCAAACAACTGGGAGGGGGTTTTGGGGGGGGGGGGAAGTCTATCAAGCTAAATCAATTGAGGCTGTTTATTCATCCATCTCTGTCCTGATACACAAAGGGTGTCGCTTTGGGTTTTATATACTTTACTGTGAAATACCTTACTTGTTACCATCCAGGCAGTCGACCACAGCAATCTTAACTGTCTCAAATGGTCTATTTGTTTCCTGTGCCCTGGTTCGTTGTTTCGAACAGTTCCCCATTGCAATATCTTTAGACTGTTATATCTAGCCCATGTCCAGTCGGACCATACTCTTTGGTATTTTTCGGGGCATCCTCTACCTTTGTATATTAGTTGTATGTAGGGGAGATCCTGGTTTACTAGCTTTCCATTGTCCCATTTAGGGTAATCAGGGGCCATCCACTTAAGCACTATCGATTTCCTGGCATAGAACAATACCTCCCTCAAAAATGTAACTGGTATCTGGACCAGTTGTCTGTTTCAGGGACTCCCAATATACATAATTTAGGATCCATTGAATTGGAGATTTGTATTAATTTTGTTAGTTCGGTTACCACTCTGTACCAAATCTCTGAATTCCCGGGCAGTCCCAGATAAGATGCCAGAATCCTCCGCATCTGGGTGTGAACATTTAGGGCATGTGTTTTGCCCACCCTTCTTCATATGTTTGAGGAATGGCGCAGTGCGTAGGGTAGTTCGTTGGAGGATTATAAATTTTATCAATTTGTTTTTGCAGCTGGGGAACGGGGTATGGATACAGACATATCTTCCATTCATCATTTGTAATTGAGGTTATATCCTTCGCCAGGAGTCTATAGTGACCCACTCAAAGGGTCAGATTGTTTTGATATAGATACCCGTACACCTTGGATATAAATTTTTTGTTATCATACGTGGTGATATATGTAAATATTGCCATATCCCAACTGGATTTTAAGGCCACCAAACTCTGCTCATATACAGTGTCTTAGCGTAAATATTGAAAATGTGATGTGTGAGAGATTCAGTTTGCAAGTTTGCAAACGATTTTATTTGTTGGTTTAGAGTTATTTTGGTGAATTATTTATACCTCTACTTCCCAAATTTTGTATGGGGTAATGCTGCTAATTGGGGAAATTTGGGATTTTTCCACAAGGGAGTAAGTCCCAGAATTGTTTCAGTTTGCATTTTTCTGCAGGCTTTCCAAACCTTGTACATTTGTCTATGTATAGTAGTACCGTTTCCCGTAAGTTTATTTTAGGGTTGTCCAGAATGCTAAGGATGTCCTGGTGATACAACTGTAGCTGGGCTCCAGGCCAACATCCCCTTTCCCATCCTTACTCCTCTAGTTCAGGGGGTCTTACGCCAGTGGTAATAATTCTAAGTTGGGTAGCTATATAGTATAGGTAGAAGTTTGGAGGGGCGAGGCCAGGCTTCGGATTTCGGCATTGCAGTGTTTTGAGTTTCCTCTAGATCTACCAATCCCAGAGGAAGGAAGGTTAGCATACTATTTATTCTGAGAAGAACTTTTGGGGGATAAATGTCATTGAATGTTGGTATATAAAGTAACTTGGGGAGTAGTATAATCTTGACCAAGTTAACTTTTCCCAAGGGTTGATTGGTAATGATTTCCATGTTGATACCTTCTGCTGGACTAATGCTAATAACGGTTGGATGTTTAGATCAAAGTCAGCGGGCGATAATGTAAGTGTAATACCTAGGTATTTAAGGTGGGTAACAATGGTAATTGTATATCCTAGAGGTGTAGTTGGTAGTTGGTCTATTGGAGGATTGCTGATTTAGACCAGTTTAATTAGTAACCCGAAAGGGGCCCAAATTCTTCAATTTTGTCACATGCTGCCATTAGTTGATTGTGCGGGATCTGCCAAATAGAGGAGAAGGTCGTCTGCATAAAGGCTGATAGGCTAGTTTGTGAGTTAGGGAAAGGCCATGTATGTTGGGGTTGTGTCTGATTTTTATTGCTAATATTTCGATGGTGAGGGCGAGAGGTAGGGCGATAATGGGAAGCCTTGCCTGGTTCCCCTTCCAGTAGGAATGGTTTGGATGTGTGCCCGTTGATTCGGATACTCGCCTTTGGGTTTTTGTAAGTAGTTTTATCCATTTGATAAATGAGGGGCCAAATCCGTATCCTCCAAGCCTGCCCATAGAAAGGGCCATTCCACTGAGTCGAACCTTTTCTTTGCGTCCAGAGACAGTAGTAGTCTCGTGCCACTATTATCATGGTCTACCTGTGTGTTAATTAGGGCTTTTCTTAGGTTAATTGTTGTGGATTTGGATGGCATGAATCCAGTTTGTCTCATGTACTATTGTTGCGATTACTCCTTGCAGTCCATTGGCTAGGATTTTGCTAGTACTTTATAGTCTACATTGAGTAGCGATATTGGGCGGTAGTGTGCGCATTCCTGGGGATCTTTGCCGGTTTTGGATTTAGTATTATTGTGGCGTCATAGAAAGATAGGGTAGTGGCTTTGATTGGAAGGAGTGGTGGTATACTGACAAGAGTTGCTGTTTAACGCTAGCCGATATTTTTTATAGACCTCCACGGGAGGCCATCGGGGCCAGCGACTTCCCACTTGCCAGGTCTCCTATTGCTTTTGTAAGTTCTGTTAGGTTGATGGGTGCATCTAGTGTTGTGCGTCTGTGGTGGATAGCTTGGGTGTTGGAGTTGTTTGGCTATGTATTCTTTGATCCGCGTGGTGGAGTGAGTTATTTTAGTTTCGTATAGGGATTGGTAGTATATTGGAAACTTTTCAGTATGTTGGGGTATTGGTCAGAGTTCCTAGTGTTGGATCTCTGATGGAGGGTGATTGTATTTTGTTGTGAGGTGGGATGGGCCAAGTGCGCCAGCCACCTCGCAGAGATATTGCTGTACTCAAAGTACCTGTGTTGGAGAAAGAGTATTTTCTATTGATGTGGTCGGTGCGATTGATGTTATATTGGGTTTGTGCCTGTTGCCATATATTCCTGTTTCCTGGGTGGGGTTGTCTATGTAGGATTTTTCCGCTGCTATGAGTTCTCGTGCTATCTTGGTGTCTGAGTTTTTAGTATTGCGTTTGATTTGTGAGATTTTGGATTGGAATATGCCTCGCAGTACTGCTTTAAAGGATCCCATGAATGTTGTGGAAGTTGTGTCTTGGTTCAGTTCAAAATATTCCCTAACCTGTTCAGGGGTGTCATCTGTATCTGGGAACAGGTTGAACCAGAATGGATGTAGTCTCCAACTTATAACTGGGGTTCTGTGGTCAGGCACTGTGAGTTTCTACCTTTATTGGCGAATGGTCCGACAATCCTCGTGCTAAATGGCAGATCCCGGTCACCCCCAACAACGTGTATGAGTTGTGAAGCAGTAGTCGATTCTTGAGAGTGGCGATTGTTGCCAGACAACAGGTATACTCTCTGGTGTTTGGGTGGAGTTTTCTCCAGATGTCTACCCATCCCACTTCTTCAATTAGGTCTGACAGTCGGGAGTGTGTCGGTCCCGTGAGTTTGGTGTAGTTAGAAGTTTATCCATTTGGGGTTCATCATTAATTGAAATCACCCATGCGATCACCCACTACCCGAGTGTTTCAAAGCAAAGCTGACTGCTTTTTTTAGGGGGGTCAGTGATGCTGGGGGGTGGGTCATAGATTCCCAGTACACAATAGGGTATAGAGTGGATGTCAGTGCGGCGAACACATATCTGCCGCGTACTTTATCAGACTGACTTCTTTATCACTATTGGTAGTTGTTTGTGGTATAGGAGGGATACTCCCCCTGAATATTGGGAGTGGTGCTATGTGCAGCCCACCCTATCCATGATTTTTGTACTCGGATAGGGTAGAGGGGGTCAGGGGTGTTTCTTGTAGGCAGATCACCTGAGCCTAATAGTCTAATTTTTTGTGTAAATATAGCCACTCTCTTTTCTGGGGTTATTTAAACCTCTAACGTTCCACGTAAGGAATCCTAGGATCGCCCCATGAGACACCCACTCTTGTCATATACATATTACAGTTTAACTGAGATTTCAACACTTTCACATTTGAGGTTAGGCAAATTACGTATTATACCCTGCAGTCGACAAAACTCTATGCATTCATGTAACATTTTGTTGCATTCCTAGTTTGGAGCAGATAGGTTAACTTCATTATCCACACACAGATAAGATATTTATAGACTTCCATTAAAAGGGGTAGAAAAAACTATTAAACTTTAAACAATAACTATAATTAACCTGATAGGTTAAACAAACTTTTACTCCCAATTAGGACTGTTGGTAGGGAGGGTTTATTCCTGGGGCTGTACTGGGGTGTACTGCCAAATGAGTGTGAGGTTTTAGTCCCGGTCCAGGTTGTATACCTGACTAGTCCCCCATTTTTGTCGACTCCATAGAGGTCGTAGGATATGGGGGGGAAGAAAAGGGGGCATGGTTCAAGATGGGGTTTTGGGTCAGTGACCATAGCTAGTTATCCTGCCCCAGATTTGCAGAGTATACAGTTCAGTTTCAAATACCTTTATCTTTATAGTAAGTTGGTCTTTGGTTGTAGTTCCTTGGTCGCTATGGCCCTGCCGCAATGCCCAGGGAGTCCATCCACAGACATGCGTCTTTGGGGTTGTCAAAGAATTGTACTTTGCTTGCGTATACTACTCGTAGGCGGACAGGGTATGCCATGGAGTATTTGATATTTGCTGCTCTCATGCGTCTTTTTATATCTATAAAGGTGCTCTTCTCTTTGTTAGTTCTATTGAGTAGTCAGGGAAGAGCATGATTTTACTGTTTTCGTAGGTAAGGTCTTCTTGTTCGCGTGCCATTGGAGGATTTTATCACGGTCTTTGGCATTTAAAAATCTGGCTATCAGGGCCTCGGCCTGGTTCCCAATGGGGGTTTTTGTGCCGGAATTCTGTGGCTCTTTCGATGGTGAAGGCAGGGCAGTGATGAGCGGTCAAAGCACTCCAGTACCATCTCTCAGAAATTGTGCAGAGTCTTGCTTTTCGGCTCCTTCTGGGAAGCTATGAAGCGAATATCTGGCGGCGCCTCGATTTTCGAGGTCTTCTAACTTGGCTTGTGAGGTGGCTAGTTGTTGTTTTAGGTGTGCAGGGTGTCTTCTATCTCTGATATCCTGCTTTCAGTTTCAGTGACTCTCTGCCTGAGGTTTGAAAGTCCTGCCTAAGCAGATTGATGTCTGTTTTGACTCCTCCATTATGCTGGTAAGGCAGTTTTGGAGTCATATATGGCCTGCATTAGCTCCTGTAGGGTGGGTTCGGGGTAGCGTTTGCTGTGGCCGGGGGTCCGGTGTTGCTTGCTCCGTGCACGTGGTCTCCTCCTCCAAAGGCCTGCAGGCAAAATGGCGGCCGCCCGCGGTGTGGCCGAGTGGGCGAATTGTCCGAGTTTTTCACTGCGGAGGCTCCCTTTCTGCTTTTCCCGCCTGTCATCTTGTCTTAGGTGGGTGTAGGGGTCGGTTTGTGGCTCGTTTTCTGTGTCAGGTCGGTGTGTTAACCTCGGATTTGTGTGTAGGACCGGGAGCTCCTCACAGACGCGTCCTACCACATCAGCGTCTTAGCCACGCCCCCCACCAACTTTAACTTTAACTTACCAATCCTTTAAAGCATATCACATCAACTACCCCTTTAAGGCATATCACACCACCTTCCACTTTAATGCGTATCACACCAACTTTCCATTTAACGCATATTGCATCAACTACCCCTTAACATGTATCACAAATGTTGAAAAAGGAGGTACAGAGGCATTTTTAAAAGTTGTAAAGTAGCCTATGCTTTTCCCCAGGTCCTTATACATAATGTACTAAGTCTCATGAAAATTGTACCAGCCGTTTAAAGTTTTTCTGGACATACATTGACTTATTTTTAAATAAATTGACTTATTATTCATTAAGGCATTTTTCACAATCCTGACATGTTTTTATATTATATATATATATATATATAAAAATATATACACAATCTTAAAGATCTTGCTTCGCGGTGAAGGGTTACAAAAGAAAATAAATAAGTTAATAAGGCTCTTAAAATCAGTTAAATACAATTCCCTATATAAAATTCTTAAAACACCACCTTTGCCACTGGGGCACTGCAGGGTTTACTCTGTGCTGTTCTTGCTTGCTTGGTCTGTGTAGCTCCCAAAAACCTCTGCACACAGGAATAAGTTGCCAACAAACTTTATTATAGCATTAAAAACAATAAAAAGCATTAAAATTCTTGAAGAAACAGTCCATTAGCAGCCTTTATCAAGCCAAGTGTTTGTAACCAAACAGTGTTACATAATTTATAAAGTGCTAAGTGCATCACTTCCTGTGACATCACAAATGAATCCTCATTCAAGGAAAAGTCTAGGCATAATCAAACCCTGGATAGGCAGGGAATGTAATCATCAGAATTACATCATCCCTTCCATGGTCCACATCCCTTCTCAGGCGTATCACACCAACTTCCCATTTAACACATTTTGCATCAACTACCCCTTTAACATATATCATGCCAACTTTCCCTTAAGGCATATAACACACAACTTCCTCTTTAGCGCTATCGCATCAACATCCCCTTTAGTGTGTATCGCATCAACTCCCCCTTTAGCGCATATCGCATCAACTTCCCCTTTAGAGTGCCTCACATCAATTCCTCTTTTAATATGTATCGCATCAACTTCCCTTTAGCGCGAATCACATCATCTCCTCTTTAGCGCGTATCACATCAACTCCCCTTTACAAGTATCATATCAACTCCCCCTATAGCGTGTATCGCATCAACTTCCACTTTAACACATATCGCATCATTTCCCCTTTAGCGGTTTTACATCAACTCCCTTTAATGCGTATCGCATCAACTTCCCCTTTAGTGTGTTTTACATCAACTCCCCCTTTAATGCTTATCGCATCAACTTCCCCTTTAGCGCATATCGCATCTACTCCCAATTTGACGCGTATCACATCCACTCCCCCTTTAGCGTGTATCACATCAACTCCCCCTTTAACATGTATCACAAATGTTGAAAAAGGAGGTACAGAGGCATTTTAAAAGTTGTAAAGTAGCCTATGTTTTTCCCCAGGTCCTTATACATAAATGTACTAAGTCTCATGAAAATTGTAACCAGCCGTTTTAAAGTTTTTTCTGGAACATACATTGACTTATTTTTAAATAAATGACTTATTATTCATTAAAGGCATTTTTTCACAAATCCCGACATGTTGTTGTAGTATATATATATATACAATCTTTAAAAGTATCTTGCTTGCGCTTGGGGGTTGGGTGGTGGAAGGTTAAAACAAAAAGTAAAAAATAAATAGTTAAGATCAAGAGCGCTGTAAAAAATCAGTTTAAAATGACATTCCCTATATTAAAATTCTTAAAACACTCACCTGTCCTATTCACACCACTAGGGGCCTGCAGGGTTTACTCTGTGCTGTTCTTGCTTGCTTGCTTGGTCTGTGTAGCTCCCAAAACCTCTGCACACAGGAATAAGTTTGCCAACAAACTTTATTATAGCAATTAAAAACAATAAAAAGCATTAAAAATCCTTGAAGAAACAGTCCATTAGCTGTTATTAAAGTTGCAACTCTCTGCTATGGTGTGGCCCCTTTAACTCGTGGTGGTCTTGTGATGAGGTATAATTCACTTAGTAATGGTTTGTGAGGTTGTTCCTACCTGTTTCGCTGTTTTAATCCTTACAGCTTCATCAGGGATAAAAAAAACACTTACTTTTTGTTTTAACCCTTCCACCACCCATACCCCCAAGCGCAAGCAAGATACTTTTAAAGATTTTATAAACAATTCAGTGGACAACTTGCAGTGCAGCCACCCAACTCAAGTAGACATTCCCTACCACACCATAGTGCGGAAGTAACCCAATCTACTATATATATATTATACAACATAAAGGCCTGAGTTCAGGCCTTTATCAAGCCAGTGTTTGTAACCAAACAGTGTTACATAATTATAAAGTGCTAAGTGCATCACTTCCTGTGACATCACAAGTGAATCCTCATTCAAGGAAAAGTCTAGGATAATCAAACCCTGGATAGGCAGGGACATGTAATCATCAGGAATTACATCATCCCTTCCATGGTCCACATCCCTTCTCAGGCGTATCACACCAACTTCCCATTTAACACATATTGCATCAACTACCCCTTTAACATATATCATGCCAACTTTCCCTTTAAGGCATATCACACCAACTTCCTCTTTAGCGCGTATCGCATCAACATCCCCTTAGTGTATATCGCATCAACCCCCTTTAGAGTGTATCGCATCAACTCACCCCTTAGCGCATATCGCATCAACTTCCCCTTTAGAGTGCCTCACATCAACTTCCTCTTTTAAATAGTATCCATCAACTTACCCTTAGCGCGAATCACATCATCTCCCTCTTTAGCGCGTATCGCATCAACATCCCCTTTAGTGCGTATCACATCAACTCCCCCTTTAGCAAGTATCATATCAACTCCCCCTATAGCGTGTATCGCATCAACTTCCACTTTAACACAATATCGCATCAATTTCCCCTTTAGCGAGTTTACATCAACACCCCCTTAATGCGTATCGCATCAACTTCCCCTTTCGTGTTTTACTCAACTCCCCCTTTAATGCGTATCGCATCACTTCCCCTTAGCGCATATCGCATCTACTCCCAATTTGACGCGTATCACATCAACTCCCCCTTTAGCGTGTATCACATCATCACTCCCCTTTAATGCGGATCGCATCAACTTCCCCTTAGCACGCATCACTCATCTCCCTCTTTAGTGCGTATCGCATCAACATCCCCTTTAGTGCGTATCACATCAACTCCCCCTTTAGAGCGTATCGCATCAATCCCCCTTTAGAGCAATCGCATCAACTCCCCTTAGGCGCTATCATCAACACCCCTTAGCGTATCGCACATCCCTTTAGCACGTGTCGCATCAACTTCCCTTTAGCGAGTTTTACATCAACACCCCCTTTAATGCGTATCGCATCAACTTCCCCTTTGCGTGTTTTACATCAACTCCCCCTTTAATGATGCGTATCGCATCAACTTCCCCTTTAGCGCATATCGCATCTACTCCCAATTTGACGCGTATCACATCACTCCCCCTTTAGCGTGTATCACATCACTCCCCCTTTAATGCGGATCGCATCAACTTCCCCCTAGCAAGCATCACATCATCTCCCTCTTTAGTGCGTATCGCATCAACATCCCCTTTAGTGCGATCCCATCAACTCCCCCTTTAAGCGTATCGCATCA
>JAACNH010003393.1:0-29461 GCA_019447015.1 Hymenochirus boettgeri
ACCTGATGGATGATATACAGATATACCGTGACACTGGGATGAATGAATATTACAGATATACCATGATACTGGATGAATGAATATACGATATACCGTGACCTTGATGAATGAATATTACAGATATACAGTGACCTGGATGGATGAATATTACAGATATACGTGACCTGGATGATGAATATACAGATATACCATGACCTGGATGGATAATATTACAGATACCATGACCTGGATGATGAATATTACAGATTACCTGACCTGGATGGATGAATATACGATATCCATGTGACCTTGATAAATGATATTACGATGATACCAGTGACCTGGATGATGAATATTACAGATATACCATGACCGGATGGATTAATATTACAGATATACACGTGACCTGGATGGATGAATATTACAGATATACCATGACCTGGATGTGAATATTACAGATATACCTGACCTGGATGAATGAATATTACAGATATACCATGACCGGGATGGATTAAAATTACTATAGTTACCTGACCTGGATGGATGATATTACAGATATACCATGACCTAGTGGATATATTACATATACCATACCTGGAATGGATGAATATACAGATATACCGTGACCTGGATGAATGATATTACATATCCGAGTACCCGATGATGAATATTACAGATTACCAGACCGATGATAATATTACAGAATACCTGACCTGATGATGAATATTACGATATACCGGACCTGGATAATGAATATTACAGATATCCGTGACCTGGATGATGAATATTACAGATATAAGATCGTGACCTGGATGAATGAATATTACAGATATACCATGACCTCGATGAATGAATATTACAGATATACCGGACCTGGATGAATGAATATTACAGATATCCATACCTGGATGGATGAATATTACAGATATACGATGACCTGGAGATGAATATTACAGATGTACCATGACCTGGATGGATATATTACAGATATACCATGACCTGGATGGATGTTATTACAGAGATACCCTGAAGAAGAATGAAGCAACATAAATGATGATAGAACATAGATAATGATCTGATGGTGTATATTACAGATATACCATGACCTGGAGGATGATATTACAGATATACCATGACCTGGATGAATGAATATTACAAGATAACCGTGACCTGGATGGATGAATATTACAGACTATACATGACCTGATGGATGAATATTAGCATATACCATGTACCTGGATGGATAATATTACAGATACATGACCTGGTGGATATATTACAGATATACCATGACCTGGATGGATGAATATTACAGATACCATGACCTGGATGAATGATATTACAGATATACCGTGACCTGGATGATGATATTACAGATAGACCATTACCTGGATGGATGAGAACCATCACAAGTCAGTAGAGATGAACCAAACCGGGCAAAATTCCACCAAACTGAAAATTCAGAACCAACTCAATTGAATTCAATGAGAGAGGAATTTTTTAACACTGAATTAGGCTAAGCCAAATGCCACGTTTACCGCGTGATCCAATCCCTACTATGCTGTACTGTGGCCTCGGCCTTAGACACGAATTTCAACATTAATACCGACACACGAATTGACATTTGACAAATTTCTGCAAAGTTGCACTTTTGAAATTGAAATTTTGAAGTTCCACCAGACGGATCCAAGATCAGATTTTAAAACCCACTGTTCAGTCTAAAATCCAGGTTCAATACTGGACTCAACACCGTGATTAATGGACTCTTTGTATTAAAACCTTCACCCTATATCATAGTTACACAAAAGGGCAATAAATGTTACATTTTCTATTACATAAATACTTTAGTTAAAATAAATTCATTGACCTTCAATGGTCCGAACAAGGTTATCCAGATCATTCGTGCAAACAACAAACAAACACTTCTAGAGGGTTAATTTCTGCTGAACGCCGTGTAACATGATTATAAGGAGGGCCGGCTGCACTGATTTATTCAGGAAAGGAAAAATTACTGTATGTCTTTAATTATATGGGATTTGATGAACAGAATCTTTATGCTGCAATGGGGAAAAAAAATGTCTGCATCGTAAAAATTTTCTTGAATAATAGACGAACACAGAGAATCCAACATTTATAGTTAGAAATTATTTTCAAATCTTTACCCAGCGGGTGAGGCATGCTCAGTTACAGTTCACCAAGCAATGTGTGCTGCCTCCAGTACACATCTGTGTTATTGGGACGCATGCGATATGCACAAGAAATCATACACTCATGTGTTCCAATAACTAATCAGAGCGCAGCGCACATAGTGGGAACACTCCTTAGCATTGCATTGAGAAGTAAATCCCAATTACGCAAGTGGACCTAGCCCTAAGGGCATGTCCACCCCCAAAACTATAATCCCCCCACTAATGGCCCCCACCTGTAGTGTAATAAATCCTACCTCACATCCCAGCTCCATATGGTTCTCCGGTAGTCCCCCCCCCCAAGTCCCAAAACTGCCCACCAGGAGGATAGCAGAGTCCATATAGGCACTGCCTGCTACCTGGCCTCCCGGAGATCTTGCCATGCGTGCTGCAGCCCTTCTCTCCCCTCCCTCCGCCTCCCTCTCCCTCCCTCTCCCTCCCTTTTTGGATCCTCCCCCTACCATAAACCCCTTGCCCATATAAAGTATATCTTCCCCAACCACAACCGCTAAAAATAATTTTAAGAAAGACCCCCGACCCCTGACTTACCTTCCCTCTCTCTCCCCGGCATTCTGAGAAGCCGACAGACGGGTCCGTGATTGGCTGCCTCTCAGCCAATCACGGACGCTGCTGCGGTCCCGCCCCCTGCTTGCAGTGTCTTGCAAGCAGAAGGCCGGCCGGGCATCGGAGGAGAGAGGCAAGTAAGTAACATCGGGGCACTTCTGAAATTATTTTTATAGGCAGTTGGGGCTGGGAGATATACTATGATATGGCAAAGGTTTATTATAAGGGTGGACATGCCCTTTATCGACATTTTCTAGGCAATAATTCTGGATTATTTTAAAAAGATTTTCTGTAAATAAATGACACATTTTTTAGTTTCAGTTATAAGCACTGGGCTATTCAACTGCAACATTGATCTTATCGGCTCCCTGAATAGAGATGGCCGAACTTTACTTCAGTAAAGTTCGAAAGTTTGAATTTGGACCCATTAAACATGGGGGAGTGATATTTGAAAAGTCCGGATGATTTACAGCTAAACTAACAATGATAACTTACTGTAAATGGCTGTGGCACTGGGAAATGGTCTGGGGAACACTTCTACTTTATGATTGGGCTACATTTGAGGGTTACGGCTATTCGAAGGTTACTGAATGATATTTTTGAGGGTTACCGAATATAGACCTAAATTCGAGGTTTACCAAATCAAACGATATTTTCGATGGTTGCCGAAAATCGAAGGCTACATTCTAGGTTAGCAAAAACGATCCTGACATTCAAGGGTTAGTGAACTATACTTCTAGGGTTAGGAAAAATGATCCCACATTCAAGGGTGTATCTGAAAACGAATGAGGCTTTCGAGGGTATACGAACGATACATTTTAGGGTGTGATGGCCGTAAATTCAATAACTATCGATTTTTCAATAATATCGAAAATACAGCCACGAGTCTGAAAAATGAACTAGTTCAAAAGGTTCGATTCATCTGAACTCATAAAGGGTTCGAGTTTGGTTTTGTGTCCCATCACACCCCTGAATATAAAATATATAATAGGTTACATGTGTAAAATTTGGTTTAAATAGGATCTCAGATATGAAAAGAGGCGATGTAGAGCAATTACATTTAAATGGGATCAGATTAGAAGAGTTGAGATTCAGATCCTTGAACATGGTTCCTTAAAGCTTGTGAAGGTTCTCTCATCCAGGTCATGATATATCTGTTGTATTCAATTAGATCAACTGGACTAAAATGTAGTTCTTGAAGACGTTTTGCTAGTCATCCGACTGCTTTCTCAATTCAGAATGACTTGTACAGAATCTGTGGCAATTATGTACCCTGAAAATCCAATAAGCATATCACAGCCAGGTGAAGACAGGAGGAAGAACATGGTCATCCCATATGTAGCAGGGGTCTCCGAGATTAAGAAGAAATTTCAAAAACATCGTATCCTGTCTGCTTTTAAACCGAACAACACACTGAGGCAGCAATTGGTACATCGAAAGACCCAAACCTAACAACAAGAAAAGCGACATCAATACACAGTGCAGTGCAGTGAAGAATGCTCTGATTTGTATGTGGGGGAGACCAAACAGCAACTGCATCAACTTATGGCCCCCAGAAGAGCCAATTCCTCGGTCAGGACTCAGCCTGTATCTGCATCTTAAGGATAAAGGACATACCTTTGAAGATTTTAATGTTAACATATTGGCGAAGGAACGTGACTGGTTCAAGAGAGGTGTTAAGGAGGCCATTTATTGAAATAAGAAACCAAGCCTCAAATAGAGGTGGGGGGTTTCGACACCAACTGTCTGCCATGTCAATGCTGTTTTAACACCTTACTCTGGGCGTTCCTATAACACCTCTAGCCACTACCAATCACACCCTTAACCCACTGGCTGTGATATGCTATTGGGATTTTCAGGGTACATATAGGCCACAGATTCTTGTACAGTCATTCTGAATTGAGAAGCCAGTCGGATGACTAGCGAAACGTCTTCAAGAACTAACTCAAGTCCAGTTGATCTAATTGAATACAACAGATATGGTTCCTTTAAATGCTATGTTTCTTTAAATGCTAATGATCTATTGTGTTTTGATTGGCTAATTGGTTTTAAATTGTAAAGAGCATGTGTGTAATTTAAGTCTATGAATAAGGTTGAACCACACTGTAATCGTCACGAAGCGCGCACGCAAAGGTAGGGATTCCTCGTGTGAGAATGCGTTGGCGTGCACTGATGTTTGCATTAGAGCGCGTGCGATTGAGGGGAAAAAAAAATGCGGATCGCATGCGCTCCGATTTACAGAGCGCACACGCATCGCTCCCTAGCGCACTTATGCAGCCACATCAACTGGGCCACATAATGGCGCTTTTATAAGTGCGATCGGAACGCGCTTAAGAGCGCATCAGTGGGGTCTAGCCCTAAGAGTTCACGAATGCATCAAACTTGCTAGCGGGATCCATACATTTCTACTCACCATGTCCAGATTAAACAATAAACATGGTTTTAATGTATCCATTGACCGACTCAGGATTCTGTGGCTGTGCGATCCATCAGCTTCTCATTTTTCTATTCATGAATAGCAAATAACCAATAGCATATAAAAATGGAAATGATGAATGAGAATGGCCACCAGTGTATATCAATGTGGGTGGCCAGAGCGCAATTTGTTTACGAATTCCAGGCGCGTTTCACAGCACAAGCGGATGGTACCGAGCATTAAATGCCGTCTGGCATAGTGTGGCCTCAGCCTCTGGTGTGACAATAAAGGTGGCCATATACATGATAATAGGTTAATCCTGTCGTTCCCCTATTATCGCTCATTGTAGGGGATATTCTCGACCAATGTCCACACTCTGATCGATCGGGAATGGCGGAAAATTTCTGCCAGTTGGCATCTGCTTCCTTTACTTTAGGTAGTGGGAGCCAATCCGATTGTGCGGTGTATGGTGGTACCAATGTGATCTGTGGCACGCATGCTGTGAGATCGCATGTGTATGGCCAGATAAAGGGTGGAAATCCTTTAGCACTTAACCGATTCTAATTAAACATTCCTGGAAGTTTCCTGGAAGTTTCATTCTAAAGTTCCATTTCTGGTTTAGCATCTTTATATGTAAATAGGTAATTAATCAGCTCTGTCAGTATGCCCTTAAATACGCGCATATGGGTGTGGAACTCACTAATGGTAAATTTGTTTTGGGCTTTAACTGCTTCTAGTGAAACAGGTTTTGGCAATGTGGGACAAGCGTTACAGAACGTGTTATAGAATCCTGCAACTGATGGACAAAAACTTTATTTTATTTATTTGTCGAGACCATGAATGGCGATTGGTATGTAGCTGGGACAAGGCTGTATTAACGAGTTTAAGCTTTGTACACACGTACAATTTTTACACAGACCCACAACCACCGACCACATCGCACATGCACGCCGAACGGCCGCTTTGGGCAATAATCACGTGTTTATGTTCGGTCGGGGCAGATCAACAACGACCCCCAACCGAATGCTTTCACACAGTGCGACTAGAGCCTGAAATGGTCATTCGTCACCGGTTTTGTGTCGTGGGTCTGTGTCAGAATTGTACGTGTGTACGAAGCTTATACCTCGTTTAAATACAGCCTGTTCCCCAGCTACTATACCAATCTACCATATCACTGTTCGCGGAAAATAAAACATAAATAAAGTTTATTTTTCATGTAGTAGAGATGGACTAGAACTCGAAACCGATTTCAAGCCGAACTTGAACTATCCCGGACACCGGATTTTCGATATTTTCGGACTTCGATAAATATCGAATGTGCGAGTAAATGCCTATATACCTATACGCGAGCATCGAATCCGCGAGTAAAGTTCCATTAAAACCTATACGCGAGCATCGAATCTGCGAGTAAAATTTCCATGTATCTAGGCACAAACATCGAATCTATAAGTAAAGTGTCCATTAAACCTATACGCAGCATCGAATCGCGAGTAAAATGTACATGGTATCTAGCGCGAACATCGAATCTACGAGTAAAGTGTCCATTAAAACCTATACGCGAGCATCGAATCCACGAGTAATGTCCATTAAAGCCTATACGCGAGCATCAAATCCACGAGTAAAATGTACATGGTATCTTGGCGCAAACATTGAATCTACGAGTAAATTGTCCATTAAACCTACGCGAGCATTGAATCCACGAGTAAAATGTCCATGGTATCAAGGCGCGAACATGCGAACTACGAGTAAAGTGTCATTAAAACCTATACGCGAGCATCGAATCCGTGAGTAAAATGTCCATGGTATCTAGGCGCGAACATCGAATGTACGAGTAAAGTGTCTATTAAAGCCTATACGCGAGCATTGAATCCGCAAGTAAATGTACATGGTACCTAGGCGAAACGAGCTCGAAAATAGAGCCAGTGAGAGTAAAACGATTTTTTGAAAGTCCTGGATATTGGAACATGTTCCCCCAGACCATTTCCACAGGTCCCACAGCCTTTACATTAAGTTACCATTGATATTTATTGTATTTCATTAGAACTCTTTGAACTATTTACTCCATTGACTTTAACGGGTCCGTTTTCCAACTTTTAAACTTTCGAACTATCCATATAGTTCGAAAGTTTGAAAATGGACCGAACTTTCTGAAAGTTCGCCCATCTCTATTCATTAGAGTCACAGTATGGGTGTGATCGTACATTTACGGAAAACGTTGCTAATTTATGAAGTTCCTTTGTAGATACTGTGCAGTAGTAAAAAGCGATACCCGCACCTTTATCATCTGCCCTTGGCCTTATTACCTATTAAACCAAATTAAATATCGAAGGCTAAGCCTTTGGTAAATATGATTTTCAGGGCGATCGTACACTAGCATAACAACGCCCTGAATGACCCCCAAAAATGTCTCCCCTAAAGGCAGAATTACACGAATCTTGCGCAGACATTAAAAATAACATTGTATTACACACAGCAAACTTGCTCCTAAAACTGTTTATCTGCTTATTATCCGTCTGTTTAATGTAATTGGCAAAACATCTAATTTCCCTTGCCAGAGGCTCATAAATCATTTATATCAACACTTTTTCCCCTGGGTTCATAGTAAACGTCTATTAAAACCTTAGGTACAGTTTCCTGAAGAAACTACAGTATTAAAATGCATTTTCTATTATAATCTCCCCGTGGTATATATATATATCTCCCAGTGGTATATATAATTATCTCCCAGTGGTATATATATAATTCCCAGTGGTATATATAATATCTCCCAGTGGGTATATATATAATATCTCCCAGTGGTATATATAATATCTCCCAGTGATATATATAAATATCTCCTAGTGGTATATATATAATATCTCCCAGTGATATAATATATATATATATAATATAAAATTCTCCCTGGATATATTATAATATCTCCAGTGGTATATATATATATATATATATATATAAATCTCCAGTGATATATATATAATATCCAGGATAAATATAAGTATCTCCAGTGGTAATATAAATATCTCCCAGTGATATATATTATATTATAAACATTTCCTCCCAGTGGATATATATAATATCTCCCGTCGTGTATATATATATACTCCCAGTGGTATATTATATATCTCCCAGTGATATATATATATAAAATATCTCCCATGTTATATATAATAATATCTCCAGTGGTATATATAGAATATTCAGATATATATTTAAATATCCCAGTGATATATATACTATCTCGTGTATGATTATATCTCCCAGTGATATATATAATAATATCTCCCAGTGATATAGTAGATATATAGAAAATATCTCCCAGTGATATATATATAATACTCCCAGTGGTAATATATAATATACTCCCAGTGATATATAATATAAAATATCTCCCAGTGGTATATATATATATCTCCCAGTGGTATGCATATAATATCTCCCAGTGGTATGATATATAAATATCTCCCGTTATATATATATAATATCTCCCAGTGGTATAATGTATAATCTCTCCAGTGGTAATATAATATCTCCCAGTGGTATATATATATTTTCCCAGTGATATATATATAATATCTCCCAGTGGTATATATAATATCTCCCAGTGGTAATATTAATATCTCCGTATATATTAATAAATCTCCCATTATATATATAATCTCCAGTGGTATATATATAATATCTCCCAGTGATATATATATAATATCTCCCAGTGGTATATATAATATCTCCCAGTGGTATATATATATCTCCCAGTGGTATATATAATATCTCCAGTGATATATATATATATATCTCCCAGTGAT
The DNA here is from genome assembly GCA_019447015.1 of Hymenochirus boettgeri. NCBI lineage: Eukaryota > Metazoa > Chordata > Amphibia > Anura > Pipidae > Hymenochirus > Hymenochirus boettgeri. Next base: position 8,949 of record JAACNH010003393.1, read on the forward strand.
ATATATAATATCTCCCAGTGATATATATATATATATATATATATAAAATATCTACCAGTGGTATATATATAATATCTCCCAGTGATATATATATATATATAAATATCTCCCAGTGGATATATATAATATCTCCCAGTGGTACATATATATCTCCAGTGATATATATATATAATATAATATCTCCCATGGTATATATATATATCTCCCGTGGTAATAGATAATATCTCCCAGTGATATATATATATATAAAATATCTCCCAGTGGTATATATATAATATCTCCCAGTGGTATATATAATATCTCCCAGTGGTATATATATAATATCTCCCAGTGGTATATATAAACTCTACCAGTGTATATATATAATATCTCCCAGTGGTATATATATATATCCCCAGTGGTAATATATTAATATCCTCAGGTGATATATATAATCTCTCAGTGGTTATATATAATATACTCCCAGTGGTATATTATAATATCTCCCAGTGGTATATATATATATCTCAGTATCTCCCAGTGATATATAATATTATATATAATATCTCCCAGTGGTATATATATATTCCCCAGTATATTATAAATACTCTCAGTTGATATATATATAATATCTCTCAGTGGTATATATATACTACCTCCATGTGATATAATATAATATCTCCCAGTGGTATATAATAAATCTCCCCAGTGGTATATATATATATCTCCTGATTATATATATATAAAATATCTCCCAGTGGTAATATATAATCTCTCCAGTGGTACATAAATATCTCCCAGTGATATATATATAAAAAATATCTCCCAGTGGTATATATATAATAATCTCCCAGTGGTATAATATAAAATATCTCCAGTGATATATATATATATATATATAAATTCCCGTGGTATATATATAATATCCCCGTGGTATATATAATATCTCCAGTGTATATATATATCTCCCAGTGGTATATATAACATCTACCACGTGGTATATATATAATATCTCCCAGTGGTATATATATATACTCCCAGTGGTATATATATAATATCTCCAGTGATATATATATAATATCTCTCAGTGGTATATATATAATATTCCCAGTGGTATATAATATATATCTCCCCGTGGTATATATTATAATATCTCCCAGTGGTAATATATATAATATCTCCCAGTGGTATATATAAACTACCAGTGGTTATATATATATCTCCCAGTGGTATATATATAATCTCTCTCAGTGGATATATATTAATATCTCTCAGTGATAATATACTAATTCTACTCATGGTGTATATATAATGTCTCCCAGTGGTTATATTATAAATATCCTCCCAGTGGTAAAATATATAATATCTCCCAGTGAGTATATATATATCTCCCAGTGATATATAATATATAATATCTCCCAGTGGTGTATTATTAGTATTATTAATATATTTATAGATATATATAATATCTCCCAGTGGTATATTATATATAGTATATATATATTATAATATCTCCCTGTGGTATATATATAGGTATATATTATATCTCCCAGTGGTATATATTAATATCTCCCAGTGGTAATATATAATATCTCCCAGTGATATATATAAGAGTATCTCCCAGTGTGGTATATATATATATCTCCCAGTGGTATAATATATAATATCTCCCAGTTGGTATATATATAATATCGCCCCAGTGTATATATATATATAAAATTCTCCCAGTGGTAATATATATAATACTCCCAGGGTACTATAATATCTCCAGTGATTTATATATAAATATCTCCCGTGGTATATATATAATATCTCCCAGTGGTATATATAATATCTCCCGTGATATATATATAATATAAAATATCTCCCAGTGGAATATAATATCTCCCAGTTATATAAATCTCCCAGTGGTATATATATATATCTCCAGGGTATATATATCATCTACCAGTGGTACCTAATATATAATATCTCCCAGTGGTATAATAGATAATATCTCCCAGTGGTATACTAATAATATCTCTCAGTGATATATATATAATATCTCTCAGTGGTATATATATAATATCTCCCGTGGTAATATCTAATATCTCCCAGTGGTATATATATAATATATCTCCCAGTGGTATATATATAATATCTCCCAGTGGAATATATCTACCAGTGGTATATATATAATATCTCCAGTGGTATATATAATAATATCTCTCAGTGATATATATATAATATCTCTCAGTTGATATATATATAATATCTCTCAGTGGTATATATATAATATCTCCCGTGGTTATATATATAATATCTCCGTGGTATATATAGTATATATCTCCCATTGATTTATATATATCTCCCAGTGATATATTATATATATCTCCAGTGGTGTATATATATATATATATAAAATATAGTATATATCTCCCAGTGGTATATATATATATATATACTATATATATATAATATCTCCCTGTGGTAAATATATATGTATATATATATATCCCCAGTGGTATATATTTAATATTCCCAGTGGTATATATATAATATCTCCCAGTGATATATATAAAATAGTATCTCCAGTGGTCTATATATAATATCTCCCCAGTGGTATATATATATAATATCTCCCATGGTATATATATATATCTCCCATTGATATATATATATATAAAATCTCCCAGTGGTATATATATAATATCTCCCATGGTACATATAAATCTCCCAGTGATATATATATATAAAATCTCCCAGTGGTATATATATAATATCTCCCGTGGGAATATATATATATCTCTCCAGGTGATATATATATATATATAAAATTCTCCCAGTGGTAATATTATTATAATACTCCCAGTGGTATATATAATATCTCCCAGGGTATTAAATATCTCCCTTGGTATATATAACATCTACCAGTGGTAATATATATATATCTCCCAGTGGTATATATATAATATCCCCAGTGGTATCTATATAATATCTCTCAGTGATATATATATTAAATATCTCTCAGTGGTATTATATATATCCACTGGAGATATTATATATATATATCACTGGGAGATATTATAATACATCACTGGGAGATATTATATATATACCACTGGAGATATTATATATATATACCACGGGAGATATTATATATACCACTGAGAGATATATCTTAATATATTATATTATATACACTGAGAGATATTATATATAACCACTGGGAGATATTATATATATACCACTGGTAGATATTATATATACCACTGGGAGATATTATATATATACCACGGAGATATTATATATATACCACTGGGAGATATTATTATATACCACTGGGAATATTATATATAATCTCCCATGGTATATATATATAATATCCGTGTATATATTAAATCTCCCAGTGGTATTATAATTCTCCAGTGGTATATATATATATCTCCCAGTGGTATTATATAATATCTCTCAGTATATATATATAATATCTCTCAGTGATATATATATAATATCTCCATGGTATATATATAATATCCCCAGTTGGTATATATATATAATATCTCCCAGTGGTTAGATAATTTAAATATATCTCCCGTGGATGTATATATATATCTCCCAGTGATAATATATAATATATCTCCCGTGGTATATATATAATATATATATATAATATATATATATATATATATATATATTATATCTCCAGTGGTATATATATATATATATCTATATATTATATATAAATATCTCCCGTGGTATATATATAGAGGTATATATATATATCTCCCAGTGGTATATATTTATATATCTCCCAGTGGTATATATAATATCTCCCGTGATATAGTATAAATATATTCTCCCAGTGATATTATATAAAAATCTCCCAGTGTATAGATCAGTCTATACACTGGTGTTTCCAGATTAATCACATTATTGACCACAGGTAACAGAAGGGCAGGTAGTTTGAATCATTTATCTACCTTATAAAGGGATAATCCCACCGGCCCTCTATAAGGAGTGTGATCAGATTGATAAACTGCTTGGAAGAGCAAAAAATTAAGGACCTGATGCAATTAAAGGCCATAAAAGATCAATATTCGATCTTACGATATGCATATCTACAATCGCCCATCGTTCAGTCAATATTTGTCCTTTTTATTGGAATCCCGATTGTATGATCTGTCGATTGTACAATTGGGATTTTGATTGGTCCATGATACACAGACCAATCCCAATCGGGCCCGACGTAACGACCCATGATTGTGCCGATTGATCGTATAAATATTGAAAATATCATGTGACCAATAATTGTATCGTATATTGCACCTTAATGGTGAGATATTTGATAGATTAGAGATTCAACATTAGGCTTTAGGTTTCTCACCTCGCGGCGATTCCACAATGTCCACTTGGCCCATTTATTTTGCGATGGTACTCGGTCACAAAAAGAGCGGGCTAGGCGGGTTCCTAAAGTTGAATGAACGAATGTCGTGGGGTATGTTAGGAGGTGAGTTCTAATGTTATGGGCACCTTACTGCAGTAAAAAATGTAGATACAACATTATGTCCTTGCAAACAGTAGAGATGGGTCCTTGTTTCGAAACAAACCTTGTTGAAAACATATAACGATTGAAAATCGTGCCCGAAAACAAGAAAATCCAAAATTCCATTCTTGATTCTCTTTAGTATTCAGCATTTTTATAAAAGGACGTGTGCTACCTGGGCATACACAGATATTCAGGAGGTCCATCTAGATACATAGGTGGACTCTACTGGAATCTCCTTTGGAATTGTCGGGTTTGAACTAGTTTCGTTTTTGTTCGAACTGGGGGTGTATTTTCGATATTATCAAATTTACGGGCTGTTCACTAACCCTAGAATGGATCATTCGCCAACCTTTGAATGTAGCCTCGACTTTCGCTAACCCTCGACGGACCGAACTTTATGAAGGCCATCTCTATTTATAACACAGTTTTACTAGTTTATCAATACAAGTGGCAAGGACACCAGACTTGAACAACCTGTAGAAGGGATCCAATTCCATGAACCCCTCTTCATCTCAACATTGACCCAAAATCTGGGGTCCCTCGACTAGACAATCCCCTTCACTTTTGGAACCCAACATGGCTGTTTATGTTTGTGAAGTATAGCTATAGCCGTCATGGTAAGAAGAAGAAAGAAATCTAAAATAGTATAAACATACAGTAGCTAGAACCATCTACGTTCAGGGGCACTTCAGTTTCTTTAGAAAGAACTCTCTGGTGCCCCTTTGTCCTACAGAGGAAAGTCATAGGGAAGTCAAACTGGTTTTCTCCCTATAAAAGTGACAATCTCCCATTGAAAGAAGGAGGATAACTTCTGCCTCTTCCTTTTACATCACAGTTTCCTTAAACAGGGCCAAGTGGAGGAATTGTCATTAAGTTCCTGGTCCTTTGACAGCGAGTAGCCACTTCTTGCTATGGGAAAATGGATCTAATTTATTCAGGTTTGCCTTGGTTGCTGTGAGTGCCAATTTTATTGGTTGGTTTTAATAGTGGAGATGATTATATAGACATTTGTCAAGAAAATGATGCATGAAGTTAATAGAACTATGGTCCTAGGATTCATTCGCTATGATATTAGAAAGTTTGGGTATGAATTGCAATAGTTCAATGGTTTTTATTTTTAAAATAAGGCAAAAGTTAACCTTACGTTTCTTTATTGGATGGGGATTTTTTTTTTTTTTACTTGTTTTTAATTGGCTTAAAGTCTGACTCATCAACATTTATATGATTATACTTTGATTATTATTTAATATATATCATTGGTTTATGTATTTCAATATTGTTTTCTGTTTATATGGGTATGACAAACCGGGCAGGTGTACTCGTGGTTAATATCCCTTTATAATTTGTACTCCAGCTAAACACACACATGAGGTTACACTACCAGGGTATTTTATTCAATGTTAAATCCTGTACCATTTGTTTGATTGCTTGTGTATGGATAACTTAACTGTGCCATAACTACTTATAGTATTACATTCCTTTACTTTACATGGGAAAATACTAATGCTGGCAGATTTTGCATCTATATTAAGGGGAACTATGGTCAAAACATTATTTCCTGGCAACATCCCAGAAAATGCTGGTTAACTATATACACCAACATTTATTACTTAGTTCTGACCATTGCTATATGTATCTTTGTGAAATAAGCCCAATTTTACATCACAGTGGATCGGTATATTTCATTGGTTAGGATATAAATAATATTATATTAATACATCTTAACATGAGTTTAGTCTACATGCAGGGAGATGCAATAAAAGTTCTTACCGTTTAAAATGTGCTATTTGCCCCAACCATCAGATCTTATTTAACATTTGAAAGCTAACATCTGATTGGTTGTGGCAAAATTAGCACCATTTTAACGATAGAACTTTTATGAATAACCCTGATGGGGTCTTAAAACGATTTTAAAAAATGTGTTTTCATTCCTACACCAGGGGGAGATTTAATATTTTTCCCTATCGCAACTACCGGCACTCATTTCTCCGATGTAGTAACTAATCACTTTGCAACTGTTATTACGTCTCTGGGTGAGTGGTCCGTTGCAATCTTTTGCAAAATCATCACTACATTTGCACTTATTTTTCCCATTATATATATAGAATATATATATTATATATATAATAGTTATATATTATAATCTACATTAGCATTAAGATTAATTTAATGCAAAGCAAATTGTTGTTTTCCTCTTCCTCTTGCTATCTGTACGTAGCGTTACCGTACTCTTCAGACTAGTACGAATATCATTCGGGGAAGCATTTCACAAATTTTTTTTTTAATATTAGTTTACATATTCCTACAACAGGGTAATGATGCAGAGTTTCTGTTTGGTTTTTAAAGTTTCGTTGTTCGTCTCCTGCCGTTTCTTCAACCTTGAAATAAACCCTTTAAATGTCTAAGAAAAAGGGATTTCGCGCTTTTAAACCTTGTTAATTGCATTTCTGCTCAGTCAATCTTTTTAACTACCACATCAAACACATCTAATGGTCTCTTCTGATACTTGTTTAACCTGTGCTACTTTTGCAGCCTCATCATAACATACCAGATCGTAAACCCTTTATCATGTTATGTAATAGAATTTGTGCGGTAAGCAATGGCTATACTTGGTTGCGATTTGTCATTTAGATATTGTCTCTGAATATATTTGTTACCCTGGTATTTGTTTCCGATAGAAATCTAAGTTGAATGGCTTATCTGTGTTTTAATCTACTTATACTATAGTTTATAAGGGTATTAAAAGTCAAATAAAGAAGTAATACAAGGTCTAAACTCACTAATATACAACTGACTGATATCCTTATATGTGGAAGACACAACTGCTTTATTTCAGTGTTGACACTGAGACATAACTGTAGCTATGTACTGTTTATAACAATATAATGTACAGGATATTTATATGGATTTTACAACTCTCCTAAATGGCTTTCTATGTCACCTAAATTGCCCTGGTTAAAATTAATTTAAAAAGCGTGAATTGAAGCAATATCGATAATTAGAACAAGAAAGTCGCAATTGCTCTTTTTCCAGAAAAATAGCTCTGCACTAATAAGCACTTCTGGTATGAAAATTGCTGCTGGCTGTAATGCTCTTATCTTCTATTAAAATGTATGCAAAAGCTGTGCTGAGACACTTGCCAAAATTCTGTCGCGTACTCATAAATTATACACCCGGTGGTCATACAGCCAGAGGCTCTTGGTACTTGACCTTTTTATGTAGATACAATAGCAGGTGAAATAATTGTATGCTCTATCACATATGTTGACAAAAGAATATTCCGGGGCCAGTTTGCTGGTCTTATTTTACCATGGGTTTGGTGATTATACCCACCGGCGCTGGGAATTATATGGAGTTTAACAGGCTGCATTTGCCCCGGACGTGCGTCTGGGGCAATTATGGTGGTTAGTTTAAACCTAGATTAGCGCGCGGATGCACGGGGTTACACAAAAATCACAACGCGCATCAGACCGCGCGATTTAATAATCGCGTTTGCGCGCGTTTTAGCGCAGGATTTTAACACCAGAAAATGCTGGCGTTAAAACTGCAGTGGTTAAATCCCTTAGTCGGGATTGACCCCCATTCGCAAACGCGATATTAAATCGCGGAAGGTGCATTTACCCAGAACCATAGCGTCTCTGGGTAAATGACGCCCCAAAGTCTTTAACTTAACTCCATATAAGTCCCCGGATGCACGGTTACGTAAAAGATACCGGCGCTCACGTTTCAATATTGCGTTTGAATACTTTTAGCACACGATTTTTAATGCCAGTATATTTGTGTTAAAATCACTTCTGTGGTAACCCATTTTGGGATTTAACACGCTTGCGCAATGTGACATTGAATCGCGTTTAGGACTTCCCCAGAGTAATACGGTTCTGGGTAAATTCCCTGTAAAATTCAGTATAAACAGTTGTGGCTTTCCAGCCGTGACTTTTTTAACAATATCATAGCAGAGGGTTTAATTCCAGATTACCCAGAGCCCCAACTGTGATTTTAAACTTTTCTAGAGCCAAGCGATCACAGCTCTGGGTAACATTATGGGATATAATATGGTCCAGTTTTCCTAGTGTTTGCCAAAAATGTAACTGGAATCTGTACTCTCTGGAATTAAAGGGCATGCCCATCCTCAAAAACTAAAATGTACACCACTACTGGCCACATTTGTAGTGTTAAAAAAATCCTTACTACATCATCTCTGCTCCTTATAGATCCTCCTGCATTGCTTGTCCAAAGTTCCAAAAAGTGAAGAGTAGGAGCTGTCATGAGTCGTCCTGATGGTTCTTCCTTGACAGCGTTCATTCCCCCAGCTCTCTGCATGCTGGCAGCTGCATCTCTTATTGTCTGACAGCCAATCACAGACACGGCTGCTGGTCCTGCCGCCCCCTTTTGCAACTTCCGGCAAGCAGGGAGCCAGGAGCATAGAGCGGAGGGAACAAACGTTGGTAAGGCTGTTACTAGTTAAATTATGGAGGTGGTTGGGGTAGGCTGGGCCGCTGGGGTACCCTACACTATAGAAAAACTAGTTTGGGATGTGGAGGACACCTTTAAAGAATTTACCATCTGTGGAATGGGACTAAAGTCCAGGCGCCTTTCCTGACAATCCATTTCCAGATTTTTCCCCCAAATGGCATTTTAGGTTAGCCGCACTAGCACGATTTCTCGAGCGTTTAGTTTGCATTTGCGATCTCAAAGCACATGAGAATCCCATCTATTTTCGGAGCGATGGCGCTTGGTATTTTTTTTGGTATGCTCGGTCCATTACGCTAATTCCACGGATCACATCGAAACGAGCGCATCGCAATTTGACTGTAAAATTTACAGGGCAAATTCTGATGATAGAATTTTTGGGCATCTGAATCCCAATGAAATTCGTTTTGTTGTAAAATTTGGACAACAAAACAAAATTTTTGCACTTGGCACTTTACCACGAAGTTGCATACGCAGGTTCGCGGGTGGGGGGTGCTGTAATTGACTCGGGAAATCGTGTGATGTAGAATAAGAAAGAAAGGTTTGAGTTTATTAAGGTGGTTGGGCATGTGACAATGAATTCGGTTGTTGATTGAAACGTTGGTTGTCATGGGGGTGTCGGTCAGTTAGGTGTGCGGTCTCGCGGGGTCGCCGAACCGCAAATGCACAATGTGTACGCAACGTCCGTTTCGGCCGATAATGGCCTTTTTATGGGCGACCCAGGTTATCTGGCCGTGTGCTCGGGGATCATTGACCCTGGTGAGCTTCGGGAGGGGGGGTATCTCGGAACCCGACTAGCCGTTTTGGCGCGCATAAGGATGCCATACATGGGAGCTTCATCGGCCAAAACGATGTTTGTGACCATTGTGCGTTGTGGGTTCGGACCGGACGGTAGGTCTGACGTGTGGTATGAACCTTTCATAGATATATGATAGGATATGTAAATGGTGATGAATAGAGATATGAAATGTATTTAATAAACATAGGAGTGGTGGTAGGGTGTAGCTGTGAGAGATGTACTGGATAGTAGAGATACTGGAATTCGATATATAGTACAATGGAGAGTCGGAGAGGGTAAAGATAGATATGTAAATGCGAAATAGAGATACGAACTGTATTATAATAACACAATAGGGTCGGTAGGGTATCAGATAGATATGTAAATGGGTATAATGAGATATGAAGATTATATAACAACAATAGGAGTCGGTGAGGGTAAGATAGATAGGTAAATGGACGATAATAAGATACGAAATGTATTCATATACAATAGAGTCGGAGGGGGTAAGATATATAGTAAATGGGGATAATAGAGATATGAAATTGTATTATAAGAACATAGGCGTCTGTAGGGTAAGATAGATATGTAAATGGGATAATCAGAATATGAATGTTTAAATAAAACAATAAGGTCGGTAGGGGTAGATCGTATGTTAAATTACACGATATGAGAGTACGAAGTATATAATAAACAATAGGAGTCGTAGGGGTAAAGATAGATATTAAATGGGGTAATAGGATATAGAAGCATGTATAATAAAAAACCCAATAGGGTCGAGTCCGGGTCAAGATAGATTATGTAATTGGATTATATAGATATGAAAATGTATTATAATACAAACAATACGGAGTCGTTGGGAGGTGTAAGGATAGTATATGTACAATGGGGGATAATAGAGATATGAATGTATTTATCTAAACAATAGGTGTCGGTAGGGGTAAGAATAATATGTAAAATGGGGATTAGAGAGATATGAAATGTATTATAATAAACAATAGAGTTCTAGTGGGTCAGATAGATATGTAAATGGGGATAATAGATATATGAAAGTATTATAATAAACAATAGGAGTCGGTTAGGGAGTAGGGGAGGAAATAGATATGTAAATGGTGGATAATAGAAGGGGATATGAATGTAGTTAGAATAAACAATAGAGTCTGGTGGGGGAAGATAGATATGACATGGGATGAATAGAGATACGAATTATATTAGATGAATAACCAATAGAGTCGGTGTGGTAGTTGGATATAATATGTAAATGTGATAATAGAGATACGCTAATGTTCTTATAAAAAACAATAGGAGTCGGTAGCGGTAAATAGATATGTAAATGGGGGAATATAGAGATGAAGTGTATTATATTAACCAATAGGTGTCGTTAGCGGGTAAGATAGATTGTAAATGGAGATCAATGAGATACGGAAATGTATTATGAATAAACATTAGGAGTCGGTAGTGGTAGTAAGATAGTATGTAAATGGGAATAATAAGATTACGAAATGTATTATAATAAACAATAGGAGTCGGGGTAGCTGTGTGCGTAGATAGATAATGGGGGATAATAGAGATATAAATGTATTATATTACCACAAGGTGTCCGGTAGGGGTAAGATAGAATGTAATGGGGATAATAGAGATTACGAAATGTATTATAATAAAGCAATAGGCAGTCCGGTATGGGTAAAATAGCATTGGATTAATGGAATAATGAGATACGAAATGTATTAATATAAACAATAGGGTCGTGAGTGGTTTAAGTAGATATTAATGGGGGGATAGGATAACGAGTATAAATTCTTATAAACAATCAGGAGTTGGTAGCGGTTTAAGATAATAGTGTAAATGAGAGATATGGAGATATGAATGTTTTATAATAAACAATAGGAGTCGGTATTGGTAAGATAGATAGTGTAAATGGAGATAATAGAGATTGAAATGTTATTATAAAAAATAGGAGCGGTAGGGGTAAGATAGATATGAAATGGGGATAATAGAGATATGAATGTATTAATAAAACAATAGGAGTTCGGTAGGGGTTACAGATAGTATGTAAATGGGGATAACTACGAGATATGAAAGGGAGTTCAATAACGTTCTCATCGTTTAAAAATGGTGTAATTTTGCCCAACCAATCAGAACTTATGTAACATTGAAGTAACATCTGATGGTTGGGGCAATTAGCCCCATTTTAAACTATAAGAAACTTTTATTGAATACACCCCCGAAATGGTATTTATAATAACAATAGGAGTCGGTAGGGTAGATAGATATGTAAATGGGGGATAATAGAGATTATGAAAGTATTACTAATAAACAATAGGAGCGGTTTAAGCGTAAGTATGATATTGTAAATGGGGATAATGAGAGATATGAAATGTATTATAATAAACAATAGGAGTCGGAAGAACGTAAGATACGATATGTACAATGGGATTAATAAGATATGAAATGTATTATAATTCAACATAGGCGTCCGGTAGGGGTAAAGATACGATCATGGTAAATGGGATAAAGAGATATTAAATATGAAGTAAGATAATAAAACAATAGAGTCGGTAGGTAAGATAGATATGTAAAGGGTGGAGTAATAGAGCTTGAAATGTATTATCATAACAATAGGCAGCGTCGTAGAGGGAGACTATGATATGTAACATGGGGATAATAGAGATATTAAATGTTTTAATAAACAATATGAGTGGGTAGATGGGTAAGATAGATATGTAAATGGGGAAATGAAGATATGAAAAGGCTGTATTATAATAAACAAAGGAGTCGGTAGGGGTAGATAGAATGTAATGAGGATACATAGAGAGTAGAAATGTATTATACATAAACAATAGGGATCGTAGGGTAAGAATAGATATTTACAATGGGAATAATAGAGATTGAAATGTATTATAAAAATAACAATATCCAAGGGTCAGGAAGCAAAATATGTTTTGGGTTAACTATTACTACCCCGCAGATATGTCTTAATTTCTTGATCTAGATGTCTTATGGGTCGGACCACGGCTGAGACTCAAGTCTCTCACCATGTTTAATGAGACAGATTATATTTTTCAAAATAATCTAAGCACACTAAGCCATACTTTCAAGGCACCGGATTTACAGAGTCTCCAAATATAACCAATAATCCAAATTTGATGACTTAAGATGAGATGTTGTCACCATTAATGCACAAACTATAACTCTAAGCCTCATCTAATTAGGCCAACAAAAGATAGTCCGTCCTGTACAACTGCGCTACTGCTAGTACATAGAACCATCAGCCGCATCTTAAAGCACGCGCACAAAGAATTCCATCCTGACAATATCAGACACTGCACTGTAGAAACCACAGCCACTACTAAAGCCCCCAGAAGAAGCCAGATGTTCACAAACATTTTCAGATACAGTTTACTCTAGATCCATCAGCTTCTTCAAAAGCCCCCACAGAAAAAGCCAGCTAACCACAAACTTATCATGCTCCTGTCGACAGCTTACCCAACTGCTTCAAAAGCCACACAGAAGAAGCCAGTCCCACAACCAGTCAGAAACTTGCTACGGTATGGGAACCCTACAACCTCTCTAAAATCACAGGGTGAGACCGAAGAAGCCAGGCTGCCCAACCGATATGTTGAACTCAGACCATCATTCTTCTTCTAAAACCACCACAGAGAAGCCAGTGCACACACTCAAAACTGCTACTGTAGTAACCATAAAACCTCTTCAAACACCACCAAGAGAAGCCCAGTGCCACAACATCAGAAACACTGGACTCTGACTGTAGAACCAATCAACCATTGCTAAAGCCACCATTGGGATTTAGTGCGGGGTGGGTAGGGTTTGGTGTTGTGGGGGGTGGATGGTGTTAGGGGAAGGGGTGGTGAGTGGGTGGGAGGGAGGAACCAGTGCCAAACCGACCGATCTACTGTTACTCTAGAACCATCAGCCCCTTCTAAAGCCAAGCCCACCAAGAAGAAGCCATCCTAAACACCAGACATCTGCTACTGAGACCATCAACCGCTTCTAAAGCCACCACAGAAGAACCAGATGCCACAAACATTCAGATCTGTTACTCTAGAACCATCAGCCTCTTCTAAAGTCCACCACAGACAGAGAGCCAGTCCTAGCGAACTCATCGCAACACTGCTACTGTTAGAATCCATCATCCCACTGTCTAAAGCCACACAGAAAAAGCCAAGTGTCAACCACATAAAACTGTTACTATAGAACCACTCAACCTCTCAAAGCCACCACAGAACGCTGGGACACGGTGTAACACAACATAGATACTGTTACTCTGAACCATAGCCTCTTCAAAAGCCACACAGAAGATGCCCAGTACCACGAACACGGGGTCAGATACTGCTACTGTTAGATACCATCAACCACTTATAAAAACGCCACCACAAAAGGAACCCGTACCATAGTATACAGACACTGACTACTGTGGTGAAAAACCCATCAGCAGCTTCTAGTCAGCCAACAGAAAAGCCATGTGTCGCAGGACATCAGGACACAGCTACTGTAGAACAATCAGCCTTTTCTACAGGCAGTCCCACAAACCAGTGCCTCATCGGCACACGTACTGTAGAGCTTAGCACTTCTCAGAAAGCCCACCAACAGATGTCAGTCCATACATCAGACACTGCTGCCGTGGTAACCCATCAGCTGGCTTCAAAGGCCGCCACAGAAGTTGCCATCTGCGGGTACAACTCAGAAACGGGTGTACTGTATAACCATCAACCCACTTTTACAGCCACCACAGGAAGAGCCAGTGCACAACATCAGATATTGTGTTCTCTAAACCATCGCCGGTCGTCTAAGGCCACCACAGAAGAGCAGTCCCCTATACCACCATACAGCTGCGTACTGTAGAACCACAGGCCACTTCTAAAGCCAGACGCAAGCTTGCGAAGCAATGTCCACATGGGGTCGGTCGTCAAATCTTTTACGCTGATAACCAGCACCTCTTGCTAAGGTCGACTGCCACATAATAAACCATGACCATGCTGGTCAGACAGGGGAAACTGTGGCGTGTGCTGTAGAACAATCATCCTCTTGTCGTCAAAGCTCGGTCCGACAGAAGCCATTCCGGGGCCATCCGACACTGCTACGGTGAGTCGTTACCGGACGCACTTCTAAATGCGCACGGCAGAAGTGCTGGTGGTGCCATGCCGAGGCAGTCAGACACTGCGTGCCGAGAAGCCACACGCGTTCCACGCGGGGCCACGAACCCAGATGCAGGTGGGGACAACATAGTGCCTACGTACTACGACAATACATTAAAATCGTCGTCTCTAGTATCGCCTGCCAGCTGGTAATAAAAGACTAGACACAAGAAGCATGATAACATCAAGCAGAAAAACTCGTCTAGGCGCAGAACTAAGGTTTACACAACAACATCACCCGGCTAGCGGCCACCCGGGTAAGCATTGCGACAGCAAAACTCTACTGTACAATCCGTCAAGCATTTCAACCACCCTCCACAAAGCCGTGCCCCACGCAAGAACGGGTTGATCGCTGTAGCTCATCTGAGCTCTTCGAAATCTGCCAGCAGATAAGCGCAGTACACAACGTCAACACTGCGATGGCCTTAAACCATCAACGGTTTCAAGGCGCCGAGCAGAGTGAACCAGGCCCCAACAGCAAACTTGCTAAAGTCCCACAGTGACGGAGAGCCAGTACGCACGAATAGCAGGACACTGCTACCGGTAAACCATCAACTATGTTCGCAAGCTGCGCACAAGGAAGCCAGGGCTACAGTAGGCAGACACGGTGTTACTGGGAACCAGCACCGCGTCTATAAATCCACCACAGAACCATGGCCGTGACAATCAGAAATGCGTCGCTAATCATCAGCCCTCGTCGAGGAGAGTCACCGAAAGGGGTAGAAACAAGTACCACGGCGCAAACACATTGCTACCAGAAACCATCAACGGTTGTCTCAAGCTGTGCCATAGGAAAGCATGCCATAGCAGAAACCACATGTAAACCATCAACGTAGCACGGGGCTAGAATACCAGTTCCACATAAGGTAGCCATGCGACAGAAACAGGGGTCGGGAAGACTGGTTACGGTAAACTATCAGCCACGGTCTAAGCTGGGCCACGAGGAAGAGAGCCAGTGGCCATAACAACATCAAACTGCTACTGTGAGTAAACCATTTCCGTGCTTCTAACAGCCACTAAGACTCCAGTGCTACAGGACATGCATAGAACTGCTACGGCAAACACCGGAGTCAGCTGGCTTCTAAAGGCCGCCAGCAGTTCGTAGTCGGCGCGTACCGGGGGGGGGGGGGGGGGGGGGCACAGGGGACCCGCTGCTACGGTAGCAGACCGAGGCCGACTCTTCTCCAATAACCAAGCCACCGACAGGCGTGGCTGAGCCATTTGCAGAAAACCAGGCTCGGACACGTGGGCGGTCGCGCGGGGAGGATTAATATCACTGGTGCTCAACCACTTCAGAACAGCCACAGCAGAAGGCCAGTGCCGGACACATCAGAAATTTGCTACTGGTGGTGGGAACCATTAAGCAATTTTCTAACCAGGTCCAAGACAGAAGACGTCGCTACAAGTGAGCAGATCGTCTCACTATAGAACATCACCCTTCTAAAGCCACCACAGAGAAGCCAGCACCAGGACATCAGAACCTGCACGTGTAGAACCAGCAGCAGCCGCTTTCGTCTACAGCAACATGAAGTTAGGCCAGGCCACAACGATCAAAGAACTGGGCTACGGTGGAACCATGCCGTACTTCTGTGAAGGAGTGCGGAAAAGACAACCCACAGAAAAAGCAGTTGCACACGGGAACAGCAAGACGTGCTACGTGTAGAACCATGAACGAGGTACTGCATGTTGCCACATAAGGGAGCCAGGCACTCCAACCCTCAGAACTGCTCGCTGTGAAACCATAGCTCTGCTGGTCGGGTTACACAAGGGCGTGGCCACAAGAGCGCATCCCGACAATAAACTCAGAAACGTGCACTGTAGACTCAGCTCAAGAGTATCTACCAGGTCCACAGAGATCTAGGGAACCGTACAACAATCAAGAAAAAGGGGCTCAGGTGGAGCAAGAGGAAACTCATCGCCTCTTCGTCAACGCCACAGAGAAAACGCATAGGTGCCACAACAGCAGGACAACTGCTACCATATAACCATCACAACGCAGGGGCGATTGTCCACCGGGTAAAGACATGCGATGGCGAACAACATAGAATCAGGGGAAGAGCCACAGGACACAGTCAGGCTAAGGTGCCGGGGGCGAAGCAGACGCTTGAGTCACCAGTAGCAATATGCAACTGTGCTAGCGGTTGGTAGAAAGCCATCTAGTATTTAAGACAGCAGCCACAAAGATCTAGGTGTGCGGCCAAAAAGCGAGAAGACTTTGGGTACCACAAACAGCAGTCACGAACGAAGCCAGTGCCACCAGGGGTCGGGGAAACGGCTAACGTAGGACCTCACACATGTCTACAAGCCGCCGGGCTCAGGTACCAGTGGACACCGATGTCAAGAAACCTGTCGTGGTAAAGCAATCAACTGGTGGATCTTCGCAAGTAACGCACGCAGGTCGCATCACACACAAGTGTCCAAAGTGGCCCCACAACGGTGGACCGATTTCTCCCGAACCCTATTGTAGTAAGTCAAGTCACCACGAGTGCAGCGGAACTCTGCAGTTGTTCAATCGGAGCAGAGGGACACGAGTAAATGGCTGTACGCACAAACCGACTTCGAACCGTAACAAGGTTGTCCAAGGGGCGAACGCTGTTTGGCTATGCGCTACCATAGTGCCAGATTTCGGTCGAGAAACCTGTCTGCTAAATCAGACAGGTGCACACAACCCATTGCAACACGACCACAACCAGGCCACCTAACTAGGCGGAGGAAAACAAGCACGCTGCGACGGCGGCGACAACGGGCCCAAACCAAGAGCACAACATCAAGAAAAACCGACGGGAAAACAGCAACAGGCGACGCCACCACAGACCAGCATAACCTCAGACTATACTGTAAAACTATCACATCTAACAGAACAATAAATTTCAAATCTGCTCCACAAAAGACCACACTTTTTACGACAACTGTCTAAGTGCCATGCACACTTGCTACTGTAGAACCATCAACCATGCTACAGCCACCACTGTGCCAGTACCGCAATTAGAACTGCTACTGTAGAACCATAACAAGTGCTACAGCTACTACCAGTAGTCCAGTACCACAACATCAAACTGCTACTGTAGAACCATCAACAAGAATGCTACACCACCACAGGACCATTACCACAACACTAGAAAACTGCTAAAGTAGAACACCGACAATGTTACACAGCCTCCACAGAGCCAGTACCACAAACTCAGAACTGCTACTGTCATAACCATCAACAGTGCTACAAGCCACAACTGGAGGCCATACAACAACATCAGACTCGGCTACTGTAGACCATCAACAGTGCGACAGCCACCATATGAGCCAGTACACCCACAACATCAGAAACTGCTACTGTACACCATCACAAGTGCGACAGCCACCACAGAGCCAGTACCACAACATCAGAAACTGCTACTGTACACATCAACAAGATTACAGCTACTACAGGCGTCAGTGCACAACATTAGAAACAACTACTGTAGAACCATCACAGTGCTACAAGCTCCTACAGGTGCAGTGCCACAACATTAAAACAGCTCCGGGAGAACCAGCACCTGTGTCTAAAATCTGCCACAGAACCCAGTGTCACACAATCAGAAACTGCTAACCCAGACCAATTAACATTCTACAGCCACCAACAGGAAGCCCGTACCACAACCTTAGAACAGCCTACCTGTAGAACGCATCAACAATTGCTACAAGCCACCACAGAACCCAGTCAACAACAATTAGAAAAGCTACGTAGAACCAGCACGAGTGCTACATCCACTACCGAGTCAGTACCAAGAACCTGTAGACTCTGCGGTCAGAAGGCGGGGGCTGGGAAGGGGGGGGGGAAGGTGTAGAATTAATCAACAATGCTACAGACACCCAGATCCCGTGACCCGCAATATCAGAAACGGCCACTGTAAACCATTAACAATTTCTACAGATGCCACTGGAGCCAGTACCACAACATTTGGTAAACTGCTACTGTAACCATCACAAGTGCTACAGCCACCACAGGAGTCTGCAAAACATTAGAAAGCTGCTTCTGTAGAACCAGTTAACAAGTGCTACAGCCACTACAGGTGTCAAGTTACCCCCACTTAGAAAAACAGCTACTGTAGAACCTCAACAAGTGCTACAACACCACTGGAGAAGTACCAAACATCGAACGTGCTACTGTAGGGACCCATCAACAGGTCTACATCCAACACAGAAGTCATACCACCACATTATAAACTCTAAAGTAGAACCGTCACAAGTGCTACAGCCACCACAGAATCCAGTACCAACGCCCCCTCAGAAACTGTGCTAAAGTAGAACAGTCAACAAGTGCTACACGGCCCCCCACAGAAGCCAGTTACCACAACATCAAGAAAGTGCTACTGTAGGTAACCATCCCAAGTGCTACAAGCCACTACATGCACATTTCCACAACATTATCAAACGCTACGTGTGAAGATAAACATCAACTGTGTCCTCGCTGCCACAGAACAGTGTCACACATCAAAACCTGCTACCATAGAATATTACAGATATACCGTGACCTGGATGAATGAATATTACAGATATACAGTGACCTGGATGGATGAATATTACAGATATACCATGACCTGGATGGATAAATATTACAGATATACCATGACCTGGATGGATGAATATTACAGATATATCATGACCTGGATGAATGAATATTACAGATATACCATGACCTGGATGGATGAATATTACAGATATATACCATGAACCTGGATGGTGAATATTACAGATATACCATGAACTGGATGAATGAATATTACAGATATACCGTGACCTGGGATGGTATGAAAATTACATAGTATACCATGACCTGGATGGATGATATTACAGATATACCATGACCGGTAGTGGATGTATATTACATATACCATGACCCTGGAATGAATGATGAATATTACAGATATATACCGTTGACCTGGATGAATATATTACATATATACCGGACCGTACCGATGATGAATATTACAGATTACCATGACCCGGATTGATGAATATTACAGATATACCATGACCTGATGATGAAATATTACGAATATACCGGACCTGGATGAATGAATATTACAGATATACCGTGACCTGGATGGATGAATATTACAGATATAAGATCGTGACCTGGATGAATGAATATTACAGATATACCATGACGTTGATGAATGAATATTACAGATATACCATGACCTGGATGAATGAATATTACAGATTACCATACCCTGGATGGATGAATATTACAGATATACGCATACCTGAGGATGAATATTACAGATTACCATGACCTGGATGGATTATATTACAGATATACCATGACCTGGATGGATTTATTTGACAGAGATACCCTGAAAAGAAGAAAATGAAGCAACATAACTCAATGAAACTGATTCAAAGAAACCACTTACTCATAGCCCACTTCCCCCTTTTCCAATACCCTCCCCCTCCCCCCATCCCCCCCCCCTTCCCTCCCCCCCCACCCCCTTCCACCTTCTCCGCCTTCTTCTCCCCCCCCATTCTCCCCGCCCCTCCTCCCCCTTCCCCGCCCCCGGCCCCCCTGGAATTGGTGTATATTACAGATATACCATGACCTGGATGGATGAATATTACAGATATA
>JAACNH010003394.1:0-29441 GCA_019447015.1 Hymenochirus boettgeri
ATTTTCGGTTAATTCCGATTTGCGATTTTCGAAAATCGTCTACTTCGATTTTCCAAAATCATCTACTTTCAATTTCAATTTTCCAAAATCGTCTAATTTCAATTTTCAATTTTCGAAAATCATCTAATTTCAATTTTCTAAAATCGTTTCTTTCGATTTTCCAAAATCATCTACTTTCAATTTTCAATTTCCAAAATCGTCTAATTTCAATTTTCAATTTTCCAAAATCGTCTAATTTCAATTTTCGAAAAATCGTTCTACTTTGATTTTCAATTTTCGAAAATCATCTACTTTTGATTTCAAAAATAATCTATCGATTTTTCGAAATCATCTACTTTCAATTTTCGAAAATCGTCTAATTTCAATTTCTAAAATCGTCTACTTTCGATTTCCAAAATCATCTACTTTCAATTTTCAATTTTCCAAAATCGTCTAATTTCAATTTTAATTTTCGAAAATCTCTAATTTCAATTTTCTAAAAGGTTACTTTCGATTTTCCAAAATCATCTACTTTCAATTTTCAATTTTCCAAAATCGTCAATTTCAATTTTCAATTTTCCAAAATCGTCTAATTTCAATTTTCGAAAAATCGTCTACTTTGATTTTCAATTTTCGAAAATCACTACTTTGAACATGGAAATCTGCTAAAAAGATGAGGATTTTAGAAATTGCCTGGAATAAGAACACCTCGTAGTAACAGACAGCAGAAAATATATGGGTTACAGTAATTAGCAGTATTTAAGGGTAACTGTGGCCTTAAAACTGTGTCTCGTTTCGTTTTCGGTTAATTCCGATTTGCGATTTTCGAAAATCGGCTACTTTCGATTTTCCAAAATCATCTACTTTCAATTTTCAATTTTCCAAAAATCATCTAATTTCAATTTTCAATTTTCGAAAATCATCTAATTTCAATTTTCTAAAATCGTCTACTTTCGATTTTCCAAAATCATCTACTTTCAATTTTCAATTTTCCAAAATCGTCTATTTCAATTTTCAATTTTCCAAAATCGTCTAATTTCAATTTTCGAAAAATCGTCTACTTTGATTTTCAATTTTCGAAATAAATCTACTTTCGATTTTCAAAAATCATCTATTTTCGGTTTTTTCGAAATCATCTACTTTCGATTTTCAAAAATCATCTATTTTCGGTTTTTCGAAATCATCTACTTTCAATTTTCGAAAATCGTCTACTTTTGATTTTCAAAAATTCGGTTCAGCGAAATTCAGGGTTCCGAAAGTTTCGTCGGGACATCGAGACCCTCAGATTCGATTTGAAACTGGGTTCTAATCGAACCCACATTACATCTCTAGTTAGGGTTATATAAAAAGCCTTCTGCAGTACTTCAAAATGAACCCTAAATCACATCTCTAGAATGTGTGAGAAGTTATTGCTGGAAGGTTGGAAAGGTTCAGCAATATTAGTTGAATACTTCCGCGTTCAGCCATGTGCCCAGCATCTGCCTGCATTAATAGGTCCTATTTTCAATTGTCATTTTAAAATATTTCTGTTTAGGTACTTCTGGTTTTCCCCAGCATTACATATTAACTGAGCTGCTACTCACACAACCCCTGGAAGTAGGAAATTTGAACATTCATCACAAAACATTTATCAGAGGCGCAACCATTGATGTGATGTGATTCAGGACTCATATTAAAGGAAAGATTGTAGGCTTTCATTTAACTTCTTTGGAGACCACAGTTGCCTTAACTTTACCATGTTAAATGTCGGTATGCATTTTTTCATGAATGACAACAAACGAAAAATGTATTTCTCCCAAACCCTGCACACTTCAGTTGCCCATAACATAAGTGTCCTGGATGCTTGCTGGGTACACTTAGTTCCCAGGGCTTACATCCAATTTTTATTCTGGCTAAACGATAGTTGTTGCTACAACAGCAATCACTGCTGGAATTCTTTAATGAACTTCAGCAAGATAATGATAACGTTTACTGACAAGCCAGTATCCTGTGAATTAATCAGTAACATTTAGTGCTAATAACATCTGACAAGTTGCTCTTCACTATGTGCCCCAAAACAATTACAACATCAAATTCAATGGGAGTATGTATAAGAACAAATTAACAATCCAAACTGTCACATCATTTAGTGAGGTTACAAGAAACTGAAGAACAAATTAACAATCTAAACTGTCAATTCATTTAGACAGGTTACAGGTGACTGAACAACGAATAACAATCAAAACCTTTGCTTCTTTTGGGGGATTACATGAGATTTAAAAAATTATCAGCAGCAAACAAGGAAAAACATGTAAATCTTTTTACATGTTCTAGTTACAGTTTTTCCTAAATTATTTAGTTATTTTGACATTTATCGCAAAGCTTGGGTTTTTTAAGCTATGTAATATTCATAAAGGGGAACATACTTTTATAGATTTAAATGAAGAACGTTTGCTAATAAGTTCTGAGCATTTTGTGTATGTTTGGCAACTTACTTTTTATCATTGCTGTTTTCGAGCTTGGTGGTTCAGTGGTTGGCATTGATGCCTTGCAGTGCTGAGTTAAACTCCATGCTTGACTATATTGGATTTGCATGTTTTCATTGTGTTTGTCTGGATATTTCTCTGACAACCATAAAGACAAACTAATACAGAAGTTGTTAGTGTGCATGTGTGTGTGTTGTGCACACTCCATGAGTTACTTATATTTAAGTCTCTATGGGGAATGGATTACCTAAATTTATAGTTCTGTTTAATATTTTCAGTGCTCGTACTGTATGGAGGGCTGTAAACTGTTTCTGTTGTATATACGATTATTTCCATACTTCTTACTCTAACCATTTCCCTGGGTCTTATCTTTCTCTGAAAGTGGTAAATAATTGGTAGGGGCTGAATATTGCCGGTACTAGTACATTGTACTACTAACTGACCTATTAAATCCAGATTCAAGGTGCACAGTATGTAGCACTGTGTTTGCTGACAATAAAATTATAACATAAATGTAGAAACTTTGAAACTGTTGAGTTTCGTTCCGTTTTTGAATTTTCGAAAATTCAAAAAAGGAACCCATAGAAGTCTATGAGAGGCAAAAATTCTAAAGTTCTTGTCCATTTTGAGGGACAATAGTAATAGTAGGTTACTGTAAATGACACAGAGACCTGGGGAATGGTCGGGGAACCCATAAATATAACCAAAACTTATTTTAAAACTATCTTTCCTCACGATCTGGCTGTTTTCGAGCTTCCACATTCTATTTTGATTTGTTATTGATTCTAATTTTCTGTTTTGATTTTGATAATCGTCTATTCTCAATTTTTGATAATCGTCTATTTCCGATTTTCGATAATCTTCTATTCGGAAAATCCTGGTTCCTTGAAATCCGGGCATTCTGGGACTTCGAAACCCTCAGACTTCGAAACCCACATTTCATCTCTAATAAAAATGTATATTTCTGGTTTCTACTCAAGAAATTTTGGCTACTGAGTAAGTGTAATACTTGTCATAGATTAGTCTCCTATACCTAAATCTGTGTATGTAACGTTTATTAACTGGATCTTTTGCTCTAGTGTAGCCACTTAAACCCAGTGGCTAGACATAGACCTTCTTTCTGACAATGACTCCAACATCCATTGATAGGTAAATGAAGGACCTGGTAGACCTCCAATTAGTCCCATTTGTAGACAGGCCGTAGACATGCTTCTCTCCTGGACAACTCAGACAAGACTGGAGTAAAATCAATACATTATTTGATCATAGCACAAAGACAAATACCCTGACACAGCACTTAAAGAAAGGGAATGTGGTCCAAAAATGAGAAGGAAAGCGGGTGAAGGGGTACTATTTTTCGCAGCACACCTCAGAGTACCGGAGTATGCCCACTGCAGTTTGTAAGCATTGTTGCTGAGCCAATCCGGCCTTTCCCTATTAAAATGTCCCCACACTGCATTAGTAACTGTCCTCGGAGTATTCATTGTGCAAGGGAAAGCAATTGATAGGGTGGTGCCATTTATTTGCAGCATTGGGATTACAGAAGTAGGCCCTGTAGTTTGTTAACATTATGCCAAGCCAGGCAGGCTTGGCCTTAGTAGAATGATCTCACACCCTAGTAGCAACTCTCCCTTAGGTATTCATTGTGCAAGGAAAGTAGGCAATGTTGTAGCAGTATGGAGGGCTCAAAAGAAATGTGACAAAGGTGCTCTGTAGAAAGAGAAGACTAGTAATATAGACTGTTGGCTGGGTCAGACAGAATGACCCAAAGATAGAAACATTAGCCACTCCAACAACTGGGGAGAGAGAACTGCCTTTTAGTGGGCGATCCAGCAGCAGTGTCAAGGCATCTCTTAACACTGCCTGCTGGGGCCAAAGGCTGTCTCCCTAACTTCAAGGAAGATGCAGTTAATGAAGCCAGAGGGGGTGGAGGATAAATGGTTTCTCCTTGGGCATAAAGAAATGAAGTGTGGATGCTGCATGTTCCTTGTCTGCTGCTCCCACTGGGTCTGTGTCGCAGCATCCTATGTTTACACATAGATGAGTTGCCCAGTCTTACAGCACTACAACCGTGTTGTCACCTGGAGCTGGGGTGAAGAATCCCATACTGCTGAACCACAGGCACACCTTGGAGACGAGGCCATCTGCCATTGTGGGGGCACTGGCAACAGATACTTTTGGTTCCCTGCCTCCATGTGCAGCGTGGGTGCGCTGCCTTTGCCCCTGCCCCCAGTCCTGCCTCTGGGTTCAGGCTCATGCTCTGAGCACCCAGAGACACAATCTTCGTCTCCACTTGTGTCACCCATGGACAATAGGGAATCATCGTCCACTTTCATTTTCTTACTACTGGAGGATGTGTCACTATTATCAACAGCAGATGGAACCTCACCCCCCTACATTAGTTTACTGGCTGCTGTTCCCAGACTGCTGTTTGCCATACTTGGCCTCTGGCCCCTATGCGCTGAATGACTATGAGTCAGTTTCAAAGCTCCTCCTCAAGCACACTCATGCAGACAGTGTGCAAAAACATCTCCGGTGACTCCTGAACCTCCAGATCCCTGAAGGTTTGGACCATGTGGTCAACAACCTCCTGAGAGAGAGGAGCCCAAAGTAGGAGTAACAGGGGTAGAAAGGAGCATGCACGTTATCAGTGATGGCAGCTCAGTTGCCCTATGTCTGTGAGGTGGTGGAAGGGAAGGCTAAGTAATCCAGTCGACTGCCTGCCTTCCATAATCAGTATCGATAGCCCTAGCATATCAGACATAGCCCAGGAGCCACATTTGACAGGTGGCTCCTGCCCAGCAGACACTACCCTAACCAATAATAGCAAAAAAAAATACCTTATAAGAAAGGGCTTAAACACGCCAGCAGGTGGAAAAGTGGATGTCAGAGCCCAAATTACATCCCACACTGAGAGCCTAAAAGTGCTATAAAAGGAAAGTTATCCACCTGCAAATAAATGAGATCTAATACCAATTTCATCCAAGGAAAAAAAATATTGTGCATCTGAAAATAGTGCTGAGTAATACACCACACGATCAACCAAAGTTGGAGCCCCAATTAAAGACTGTAAGGCTGGACACTGGTTTCCCAGTCACAATGATGGACTCCTCTGCCAGTGCATGTAATTCTGCTCCACTGTTCTCTGGTCTCACACTTCTGACATCACCGGCTCAGCCATGGAAAGGTATTCCTGCTACCTATCCAATCAAATGACCCATGAATACTGTATACATTTGATTATATTATGCAATACATTCGCATGGAGGCTTCCTAAGCCACTAATACATATATTTAAAATACTACCATCTGAACTTTTATCTGGGGCATTAACCCTCCCGCATGTGAATCTAATAAAAATGAAAATCTGAATTCTTACTAATAAGCCAAGAACAATTGATCAATGATGTGGAACAAGAAGACCCTTCCACCCTATTTATAAATAGTTTCCAGGTCCAATATTCTAAATTCCATAGTTTTGCTCATAATAAACCCTAAAAAACATATAATTAATATAATATAATGTACAACAACTATAAAGTGCTGCTAGATCTTGATAGAAACCTATAAAAATTAACCTTCTTAAATGTTAAAAACCATACCCAATGGCCATAAGTAGACCCCTAGTATGAAATATTAGAAATAATACCAATCTATAGGAAGTGACTTAAGTATAAATAGAGAAACTTAAAGATAGTGCATTAAGTGATAATAAAGCTGAAGCTGACGAAGCTAAATACAAACAATTAAAGTGCTATAGTGCATTTTAGCAAAAAAGGATCCTAGCTATAAAGGGCAAGTTCAACGCAAATACATGCACTTTTAAGAAAAAAGAACATCTTTTAGAAAGAATGGCCTATTTAAAATAAGTTGATATATCATAGTTTGTCCTATGAATTCATTACTGTTATACTGCTATGCTTCTGGATGCCTCATGGGAACTGAGCAATTTAGAAAACATGTACTGAGCCTGGGCATGCTCAGAAGAGGCAGACAGGGGATGAACATTCAGTCATTGGCTGTAATGTCAACTGTCAAATCCATAACTGACAGTTGCACGAAGAAGAACCAGGAAGAGAAACAGGGAAAACAGGACAATGTGCAGGATTTCAGGTTAGATGTATTTCAGATTTCAATCTATTACGTTTAGGGTTTTTTGGGGGGTGATTTACATGTATGTACGTTTTCTTTTTAGGGCTGGACTTGCCCTTTAATCTGCCAATTCAGCATTTTGTCTGTGTAAAATAAATGCAACCGAAATACTGACTTTCTGCAGGACCCCTATTAGAGGGCGTTATGGTCTTGCCCTTGACCCAGCGCATGGGTTGATTCAGTTGCTTAGTAGAGATCTGAGCATCTAGATTTGACCCATCCAATAGCACATCAGTAGAAATAACTGTTGGAACATTCCAAGGATGTGGTGCATCCTGGGAAGAAGAAGGGGCGTTAGAATCTGAAATGTCAGCTCCCTAATGTCAACAGCAGGGAACAGCAAAGGGTATGAAATCAACTAATTTTTCAAAATGGGAGAGAATATGTAGATAAGTATGCATTACAAACTAACAATTTAATAAATATTGATAATTTCGACTGAACTGTCCCTTTAAAATCTAAAATCCTAGACACAACAAGTAAAAAAGCATCCAATCTTATAATAAAAAGTGGGAAAGTGGGCGTGGCTTCATTGGAATAGTGGGTGTGGCTTGTGGACATGGCCAGGTTTGAGGAAGTGTGTGGACTTAACACTAGCTGGTGGACTCTAAGGGCTGACTTACAGTGGCTGATCATTCAGAGTGCTGTTAAACGGGTAAATATTTCCACAATACAGACGATAAATTAAAGATGCCACACAATACAGGATGGCACACATGCATACAGGTACACATGCATACGTAAAAAATGCATACAGACAGGCACAAACATGCATAGATACAGACATACACAGATGCACACATGCTTACAGAAACTTTACAAATGTCTTCTTGACTACAGTTCCCATCATTCTCCATTCCAACACTATAATCTGCCCAGGCAGTTCATAAAATGGACTTTTTCCAGCCCCCCAGACAGTGTCTCTCCATATGTTTAGCCTTAACTCTTGGCTGAGATATGATGGATGTGCGTATCTAACCAACCACCATCTTAACCTACCTTCATTCCATAGCTGACCCCTTAAACCTCTCAATCTTCTCAAAATAAAGACACTGACAACTGACTTTTTGGATCAAAAGGGGTCACAGCTTTATTTCTAACAATTCTTGTTACCAAAAACCATCTTCACTTGTTACATCAA
This sequence comes from Hymenochirus boettgeri, assembly GCA_019447015.1. Taxonomy (NCBI): domain Eukaryota; kingdom Metazoa; phylum Chordata; class Amphibia; order Anura; family Pipidae; genus Hymenochirus; species Hymenochirus boettgeri. The sequence continues at coordinate 7,738 of JAACNH010003394.1, forward strand.
ATACGATAACATTGTTATTACCAACCATTTTAACCATTTAAACATTTACACTGTAAAGTGGCTCACTGGAAGCTACCGTTGAATTTGCTCATCCGTCGTAGATGCACCGACTCGATAAGCACCTTTCCGTGTATGCCCACACCATACCCTATAGTCCAAACCAGGATATTCTGGAGCTGCCACCCCTTGGGCTAACTCCACCACTTGTCACACCAGCCAGCTTCCAGTGACCAACGCCGCTGTGACATCATCTTGCCTCGGGTTATCACTGCAATAAAGAACACAACAAAAAAGGGGGGGGGGAACTTCTTCTGTCTCCTCTGCTTCACTGCACCAGACCCTCCCCTTTTCCTCACTATATTCCCTTCTCCTGTTCTAGTTGCAACAATGTTTGCTATCCTAGCCTATCTCTGCCTTAACCTTAGCCTATCACTACCCTTGCTTATTTACGAATCTACCTAGCAATACTGCTCCCCTCCCTCTCAGCCATGTATCCCTTGCATTAGGCTTGGGATTTCTAAACCATGATGGAGTGTGTTCAGTCACTTCCAGATAATGTGAGTAGAATTCTGTCCCTGTACATATTTCTATTTCTAGTTCTAGTTCTATTTTCTATTTCTAGTTAGAACTACAACTCCATTCTTAGGTGCAGGCATTGTAAGATGAACCAAAAACCCTCTTCTTTTCTTCTAGGGTGAACTCCCATGCTGTACTGTATGCAAATAGGATTTATTTTTTTTAACTGGCGTCTTTCTAGGTGACCACAGGGGGTTCCATGAGCAGATGTTTCAGTTTGCTTTATGGTAGGGGCACCCTTGTGTGTCAGCAGTACTAGTGAGGACTTTAAACTTATTGCCCCAAAGAAAACTCATGTTTCTTCAGTAATGCCAATACAGGTAGGGGACAGTTTGCCACCTAAGACATATTTGTTTACATTTTTTATATAACTTCAATGTTCGGCTTTCTTCTACAAATCTTTCTTTCTGTCTTTCCTATGTAAGGTTTATTATATGGGCCCCAGAGGTATGCTTGTTCAGTTCTTAATTTAGAATAGATTGGGTCTGGATGTCAACTGATTTCTACAAGAAACTTAATTTATCAAGAAAAGTACTTATACTAAACTGGATGACCCCACAATTGGCTACCATTAATAAATGGAGAACCAGGGGATCCAGGGGACAGGGGAAATTGTATAGATTCAACAAAATATGGAAAATATGCTTTGAATATATAGAAAACCCACTCACTAACTGAGGAAACCCATAGTAAGGACAGGATATTAACTAACTATAGATTTATTAAATATGTTAGTAATGATATTAATTACCTCAAAACAGGACATAAAATATATGAATTCCACTAAAGCTACTTAAATTATTCTGATTTCCCCCGTTTAATGTTAAAAAAAACATCTATAACGAGAAAAAATTTAAAACATTTTATGAATGTTAATTCACTGATATTTTAGAAAAGTGTAACTAATATATGTTGCATTATATTGTTAAAATAGATATACAATACGACTGAACACAAGTAATGAGACGTAAAACATTTCTATAAATACTTTATTGGAAACTACAAAAGGTAATTGATACATTGTACAATGTTTTTGTTTCTTTCATAAAATTCAGCCTAAAAAAAAAAAATATTACATGGGCAACAGATATCACACACTTCCCACATAGAATGACATCCATACCATAATTTGTATCACTGGGAACCTCACATACACATTTTGCAATTAATACATTCCCTCTTTTGTGATACCATTATTCATAATAACAGGGGGTATATTCTCTTTATTGTTCTTTTTGGAGTTTTCTGGTCTTTTACCAATAGTGAACTAAACTTGCATATTTATCTGTAAACGTACTTATTTATCCCATGTCATGTCTAGGTAACCCCAGTCTAAAAGGTCCTAGCTTATAACCTTTTTTACTTTAATTACTTTTAGCAATCTTTTACATTTCCCATATTGTTTACTGGACAAATATAGCAGGCTTTCTCACTTCCCACTGCTCACTGGCTTTTTATAGTGAGGGAGAGGCCGTCCATCAAGTGAAAAGCCCAAATTTCTCTCCAAACTCTAAGGCGGGGCACACACCAGCCAATATTTTGGCCGACTGACCAATTAATGGCACTTTCGGTCGATTGGGCGAAATATCGGCTGGTGTGGGTAGGCCGGCCGCGACCTTCATCGATCGTTTGTTCGTCCAGATTGGATGAACGAACGACCCGGTATTGTGGAAAATTCCGATCAATCGTGCGGTCCCACAGGGATCGATCGGTCACAAATTCAGCTGTGGGCGAATTTGCCGCGGCCGACGGACATTTGTCCCGGCCGAGAGCTGGCTCGTAGAGAGCGCTCGGTCGGGACAAAAGTCCCTCGTGTGTTCCCAGCCTAACACTGTCAGGTCTCCTACTAAAAACTCTATGACAAAATGGTGCCCGGAATGCTGCCTTTTATGCCCAGAGGGTTGACACTGTGGTGCTTGGTAAAATTAGGTCATGTGGCTGGATTGTTTTCAAAAATGTTGTAGTTTTCTATTTTCATTTGGTTTAAAAAATGTCCAAAAAATCTAAAAGTTTGAAAAGTTCTTGCAAATGAAGTTGAACAGTAACTGAAAAAAATGTGATGGTTCTTAAAAAATTTACTTAGCAAATTGAAAACAGAAACTCTTGTATAAGGTTAATGAAAAGACGTAAAAATAAAATTTTGACTGCTATAATATTAAAAAACCTACAGTTGTGCAGTAATATTCCTCATGGGACTATGGAATTAAGCACCAGGATGAGAGAAGGGAATAAAATGAATAAATTGGTTGCTAAATGTGTCAGAAACATTTGGCTGAATAGTTAGCTTCCTGCAATGCAAGTCCTTGGGACATTTACAATATGTTTAATACAGGCCACACACATGCTGCATGTTAATACATGCCCAAATGTATTCAACAATGATCAGCCCACAACTACTGATCTATGTGAAGTGTAACAGGAACTTCAATGCTTTAAATATGTAATATTGACAAGCTTAGATGCCCAAATAATTTATTCACATAAGAAAATCAAATATTATAAATTTAAAATTAGAAAATGTTGATTGAAAAATATTTTTAAAATTCCGATTGGGTTTGAACGGATTTTCGGAACTTTAGTAGGTAAGTAAAGGCAGTAAAACTGCTGCTGGAATGAATCTCATCAGTATCTCTATTGGTTGAAGATTGAGATGGTATACATCCTTTCTATACCTTTCTAGGATTGCTTTCTGCATTACAGGGACTATATTAGTACTTTTATGTCTAGAGCATGCATTTCATTATAGGAAAACCTAGCAACCTTGCACTCAAAATGAAATTAACATCATGTTGTCTATTATATTAGCTATGTTGACGAATTAAGAAAAAAAAACACTGATTTTCTCTCTAACCAGGAATGTACCGATATGAGCAAATCAGCCTTGTGTGAACATGGAATGCCTAATCACACTATAGTGGATACAGTCTCAATGTTTGTTAAGTCTAGATCCTTTGACTCCCAGCTACATTTCTCCTATTCACATACGAGGTGCAGCCAAAAAACCCTGGCAACCCTTTTTCATGGCCATATACTACCTAGCAATAGACCATCACCTTCTCTTGCCTTATTCTCTCCAGTGTTTCCAGGATTCTTCCATTTTTGCAATGGGGATGATCGGATTCTGGTTTTTGTACTTGCTGGCCTTTATAAGCTCTACTGGTTGGGAATGGTTGTGTTGAGTCAGGTATATATTGGCTTCTGATCTACAGATTTATTTTCTGACCAACCCTGGCAACCCAGCAGCACCATCTGTTCCTACCCCACAAGAGGATTCACTTCTATTTTGAGACAGGTATTTCCTTAAATATTTTCCAGGATTACTGAAAAAAATACCTGTATGTTTTAGCTATATATGATGGCTATAATTTTTCTTATAAAGGCACCAGTGGGTACTTTACACAGCTGTTGCTATTTCTGTTTCCTTTGTTAAAATAAATCAATCAAAAATGTAGGAGCATTAACAAGTAGGGGGAATCTATTATTCAGCCTGTTCTAAATATTGTAATCACATGGATCATTTTCAGTAGCTGGGCAAAACAGAGGGCAGCCAATGAGTTCATCCACACTTTTCCTTGAAACAATAAAAAAACAAACCAATCACTGTTATCTTAAGATTAACAGGTCAGAGAAAACTTCTTTCTGCTAATTGAGAGAACATGTCACTGATATATACTGGGAAACTAGCATTCACTACTTGTTCTTAGACTATGCTCTGGAGAAAGCTTAGCTGGGAGTAGAAATTAAATCAACCTATTACACATTCAATAAAAAAAGGAGAGATGATGACTTACTAAATAACTTAAGATACAGTTTCCACTCAAAGATGATTGTTCTTTTAATATAGCCTTCAGCAATCTATAGGATCTCTAAGAAAATAATTCCTGTATCATTTTTCTTGCCCCACTGTGCTGATGTGTTTAAAATATAATGATAAATGCTTTGCATGTCAGAGTTGTGTAGCTGAGGGATAAGAAAACATGCAATTTTGTATATTATAGTTATTTTAGGAGTTAAATGTGCTGACGGGAAGCCAACTCTATGAAAAAGTATATAACTTTTACTCAGTTCTTGGATAAGTTTAATGAGAGGCAGCTGGAAGTCTTCAGTAAATGAGTGAAATTAGCTGATCATAGACTGTAAGAAATGTAGCATTGAAGGAAAATTAAGTCCATGATATGCTAACAAGGAAGACGTCATGCCTGAAACTTTGCCCCTCCTACTTAAAAACAGCTGGAATGACATTGTGAAAGTAAATACTAAACACTAAAAGACTTAATAGTGGAGTGAATGATTTGGACAAGAAATCATTTGCAAGCAAACTGCATTGCTGAAACCATAGAATACTTGAGAGACAGTCAAGGTCATATTATGGAAAAGGAAACGCTGGGGAAAAATTTGTTAAAATTATGTGTTGAATATATATCTGTCTGTTTAAGAAAATATTTTTAAAGTCATTATTTTCACTTTAGTTCATGCCCCCAAAATTTTCCAGTTAAAAAAAATGTTTTGCATTAATGAATGATAACCGTGTAGGAACTGGACTGTCTTCTGGCATCAATCTAAAGCAAGTCACCCAGTCAGAACTGTGTTTGCCAAAGAGTCCAGCAGTGATCTCAGACACCTGGAAGCTATTAGAGGGATCACTGCCTCTATTGCAATTATAGAAATATCTGGAGTGTCTCCTAATAATTATAAAATCCCAGGGGATAGATTAATTTTCCAGAACCATAAAAAAAAAGTCTATAAAACCAAGAATAGAAATGTTAGTGAAAGCTAATATAAAGCACACAACCATATCAAAAGATGAGCTTCAGTAAAAATTTAAAGGTCATGTAGCATACAGATCTTAAAACATCAGAGGGGTGAATACAATTGTTTTTAAGCCACCAGTAACATTACATAGTAACATTAGTATATCTGCAGTATTCAGTTAGATTAACTGGACTTGAAATATAGTTATTTTTGGCGATAAATACCCTGGAATATGTCCCAATCAGCATATAACTGCAGTGACCTTCTAAATGCAGGGTGCTTATTATATTGACACTAAGAGGTGTTATTAAACTGCCCAGGTTAAGGCATCAAAACAGCATTGTATGTGGCAGACAATAGATGTCTACCCCCTAACATCTCTATTCTGGCTGGATTCCTTTATTTGACATGCAGGGGTTACTTCACACAGGGTTTAACCAATCACCTCCATTCGCTCCTCTTCTTCACCCATTAGTAACCAGGATGAGGACCTAAATCACTAAGCCTTACTTACTTAAATCAACGTTCCCTTGCCATTCCGGTCCTCTTTCTAAGTCCTTCTGCAGTCTGCGATTGTACCAGGGATAAGACATGCTCTGCAGAGAATTCTTCCCATTGATGAGATTGTGACTGTCACTTACTTGTGTCAATTATGTTCCTTTATAAATTAGCCCCTTTATTCATGGCAGTGTTCTTGCGCAGAATTGTGAGTAAGCCTACTCCCTTGAATGAGAAGCAACTCCACAAATAGATTATTCAGGATGCTTCATTGTTGGGGATTCAGGAAGCTTCATCACTATTTACCCTCTGGCCACCTATCTATTTTTTTATAACAGTGAGAAGGCAGCACTCACAGCTTGTTTTGCAATTATAATCATCCCAATATAACTTTAAGTGATGTGTCTGTTGTATTCAGTTAGATCAACTGGACGTAAAGTAGTTCTTGAAGAGGTTTCGCTAGTATCCGACTGGATTATGAATTCCCACATGCTGTCTAAAGACTATGGTTGCACAGTAAACAATAATCACACAGTGCACTATGGAAAGGGAGGGGTTAGAATGGAGGAATAAGCTGTCAGCAATGGATAAGCAGTATTTTGTCAGCTCAACGCTCTGTATATATTGAAGAATGGGAAGTAGGTTGTTATCACCTATCTCCCCTAGCAATAATAGAACCAATTTCAAGTGTTACAGCTTAGTACAAAACATCCACAAATGCCTTAATGCTAAAGTCCTAAAAATTTTTAACAGTGATTTCTAATGGCTCAGTCTTTTTAGACCTTTTTCAAAAAGAAAAACTTTTACTGTTTTTAAGGACTACCCACCATCTTCCTTAGAGACCCTAAGTAACTGTTTTCCTAGGGACCTAACCCATTGTCCCTTAGGGCCTAACCCACTGAGGATGCTCTCTTTTTTTCTGGGGATCTAGGGCCAAATGTATTGGAAAGTTCTTATGCTGTGAGTTATCTTAACAGGGTGCATACAAATGACTGTCGCCCATGCGGTAGTGCGATGTACAATTTAAATTGCAGTCATAACTGTACGATGTTAAATACGACCCAAATCCACAGTCCACAGGTGGCAACTGCCAATTCTCTATATCTGAATGTCCAACAAACAAATAAATAACCCTACTTTAACCTATGAGGTCCAACCCAAAAAATTTACTTTTGTTCCTATTTTTCTGACCCTGCCTTACAAAACATGCAAAAGGCAAATTGCTTAGTTCATTAAGCTTTTATGTTGCCCTGATGCGGCTCTAAAAGCTGAAACTACTCTACAGCTGTCATATAAACTTACAGTTTATGTATTATATATAGTAACAGTCAAGAATATGTATGTACAGAAACCATGCTCTATTTTAGATGACTAAATACAGGTTTTGGAAATATCTATTCTTAGCCTTTTCATTATAATATTACAATTGACTCACAGTCTGGAATTGTTCCACAGAGGGGTTATAATCAGTCCCATCAGGAGTCACAAGACATTATTTAAATGACGCACATTGTGTACTTGGAAAAGAACAGGGCAAAATTAACTAAAATTATACTATTATTTAGTCTTTATAAATTAAATAAAGGCAAGCGAAGATAAAAACCTCTTTTGAAGTCATTAATCTGTAAAATGTATTGTTTATTTCACAGAATGTGCCAAAAAAAGATTCCACTGATTCAGAGGGGTGCATGGTATTTAAAGGATTAATAATGGGAATAGTAAAAAAGATGATATGTATGCTTAAAGGGCATGTCCACCCCCAAAACTATAATTTAACCGCTACTGACCCCACTGTGAAGTGTAATAAAATCCTTACCTTACATCCCAGCTCCAAATGGTTCTCCTTAATGTCCGGAAAATTCCCCAAAAGTGACCACCAGGAGCCTGGCAGAGTCCATATAGGACTCCTGGGTCTCCTCGGGAGAATTTTGCCGGTGCACTGCAGCCCCCCCCTCCCTCCCCACCCATTTTTCTCTCCCCCCCCCTTAGCACAAATACCCTTTCTATAGTGTAGGGCTCCCCACCCAGCCCCAACGCTATAGTAATATTGCAGAAACTCCCCCAAACTTCCTTACATTACCTCTTTCCCCGGTGTTCTGGATAGCCAGAGTAGCCACGTCTGTGTTGGTTGCTCTCAGCCAATTACGGACGCGGCTGCCAGTCTGGCCTCCTGCTTGCAGCTTCATGCAAGCAGAGGGCCGTAACAGATCACCGAGGGATAGAGGCATGTAAGTAATGATCAGGGGAGTTTCGCAAATGTTACTATAGTGGTTGGGGCTGGGGGAGGGAGCCCTACACTACAAAAAAAAGTTACAAAAAGGGGTGGACACTGGCCTTTAACAAAGCAATGGTCACTGTTTCAGCTAAAAGAGATGGGGAGAAAAGAATAGTCCAGCAAGCTAGACTATATATATTTATATTAATTAGTGCTAGTGCCATACAATGAAAGGAATAATCTATGTGCATGTTAATGGAATATCTCATATCTTGGCTTTCTCCAATCAGAATGACTTGTACAAGAATCTGTGGCAAGTATGTACCTGGAAAATCCCAATTAGCATATCACAGCAAGTGTTAAGGGCGTGATTGGATAGTGGCTAAGAGGTGTTATAGGAACACACCAGACACCTCTTATCCAGTATCCAATCACGACCTTAAACATTGGCTGTGATATGCTAATTGGGATTTTCCAGGGATATATTGCCACAGATTCTGTGACAAGTCATTCTGAATTGAGAAAGCCAGTTGGATGACTAGCGAAACGTCTTCAACAACTAAACTTCAAGTCCAGTTGATCTAATGAATACAACAGGTATACCATGACCTGGATGAATGAGAACCTTCACAAGAAGAAACCTTATTAGTAAGGGATACACATAAATGATGAGAGGAACAATGATGCCCACCTACAAGTGTAATAGCCCAATAATAATAATATTGATTTTCTTTGTAATAAATACCGAGAACTATATTTTGTCTGCAGCATCCAATCAAAAAGAACTTATATAGCTGCCAGTCTGGCCTCCTGCTTGCAGCTTCATGCAAGAGAGGGTCGTAACAGATCACTGAGGGATAGAGGCATGTAAGTAATGATCGGGGGAGTTTCTGCAAATGTTACTATAGTGGTGGGGCTGGGGGAGGGAGCCCTACACTACAGAAAAAAGTTACAAAAAGGGGTGGACATGGCCTTTAACAAAGCAAAGGTCATGTTTCAGCTAAAAGAGATGGGGAGAAAAGAATAGTCCAGAAGCTAGACTATATATATTATATTTAATTAGTGCTAGTGCCATACAATGAAAAGGAATAATCTATGTGCATGTTAATGGAATATATCATTATCTTGGCTTTCTCAATTCAGATGACTTGTAACAAGAATCTGTGGCAATTATGTACCCTGGAAAATCCCAATTAGCATATCACAGCCAAGTGTTAAGGGCGTGTTTGGATAGTGGTAAGAGGTGTTATAGGAACGCCCAGACACCTCTTATCCAGTATCCATCACGACCTTAACACTTGGCTGTGATATGCTAATTGGGATTTTCCAGGGTATATAATTGCCACAGATTCTTGTACAAGTCATTCTGAATTGAGAAAGCCAGTTGGATGACTAGCGAATGTCTTCAACAACTAAATTCAAGTCCAGTTGATCTAATTGAATACAACAGGTATACCAGACCTGGATGAATGAGAACCTTCACAAGAATGAAATCCTTTATTAGTAAGGGATACACATAAATGTGAGAGGAACAATGATGCCCACCTACAAGTGTAATAGCCCAATAATAATAATATTGATTTCCTTGTAATAAATACCCGAGAAACTATATTTGTCTGCAGCATCCAATCAAAAAGAACTATATATAGCCCAGCACTAATGCAAATCCAGGGGTAGAATAATCCCCAATGAAGTCAGGGTGCTCCTTCCACAATAGATAAACAGCAAAAAACACACAGAAAACAGCTGTGGATTGAACAGGGCACACCCAACCAAAGTGATGATTAGAATAATAATTAAACCATAACATTGATTAATGCAGATAAAAGGCATTTTTATTATTGTGCAAAAATAGCCAACCCGAAGGGCAATAATTAAGTGCAAAGAAATAACATATAAAAACACTTCCTGTGCTATCTGGTTAAAAGTTACATAATCATTATGATATACCGGTATATACCATTACTCAATCATTCACACACCTGTTGGCCTACGAACTAAAGCACAATAGCCCTTGTGACAGAAAGTCTATCATATAAATTCAATAACAGTAAACATCATAATAGAAATGATAGCGGTAGTATCTTAGCAGAAGTAAGAATATCACACAATTCAATGCTGCAAATATGTAATGAGGGTTAACCCTTCGCGCCGATACTTACCTGTTAGCGCCACTTCTATTTATAAAGCGGCGGTATCTGTTTCACACTGCTAGTATCGGTGTTTGCTTCGCCACCTTGAAGGTGGCGAAAGCAGCCGATACTAGCCTCCCTGCGGTGGGATGGGCAGGAACCCGTGGCGGCTGGTCGCACCCGCCCCGGAGGCACGCCCATCCCACCTCGACCCCCCGGGTGGTCGCCGCCGCCGCTTCCAGCAGCCCCTCCCAACCCTTCCCCACTCGCGGCAATCTCGGAACAGAAGGTAGGAGGGGCTGCCGGGAAGGGGCCGCGCAGGTGGTCGTGACCACCCGCTGCGCACCCCCTCCCCAGCAGCCCCTCCCAGCCCCTGCCCCGCCGCTGGCAGGGAGGGGAGGGCCTGGGAGGGGTCACTGGCACCGCCAGTGAAGTTGCTACAAAGTGTTAATTGTTAAAATTAAAAGTTAGAAGCAATGGCATTTTACAGCAATATTAAAGTGAGCAGACCATACAATTTTATGAGATTGTAAGGCAGCAGCACAGCATGGATTGCATAAAACAACAAATGGGGTGATGCCATTAAAGTGCTTTGTCACCAAGTCCTTAAAATATTTTAGTAGTAATCTGAAACCACAGAAAGTGTGTTTAGGGTTGCCCCCTTGTCCCAGATATAATACTGCCCCTATAGGCATAGCTGGGGTAGTGCTTGGGGGTTCATTTAGTATGATAATAATATGAAGATTTTTAATATATTGAGCAGCATCACAATGAAATGTTAAGTTAGGTAATTCCAGCAATAGCAATCCTAACTGTTTTTTATCAAGTAGGGGAATATAACTAATATTTTTTAAAGAATATGTAAAGTTTGGAAAAATGATGTCACTTTCAGATTAGCTTAGAACATATATTATTTTTAACCGACCAACATAGAGTTGAGAGTGCACACTACTTTAAATGCTTAATACATTATTAGTGAATTACACACACTGTAGATTTTCCCCTCAGATAATTAACAAATCATATTTAATAAAATATTAAAATATGATTGGTTAATGTGATTATATGATGCAAGGATGTTATAGTATTTTAAAGTGTTTGATATGATATGTTTTGTGAACCTCTGCTTGTCAATTTGAGAATTTCCCACAGGTTTTTCAATGGGTATAAGATCTGGAGGAGTTAGGTCCAAAATTTCAATGTTTTTCCTATAAACCACTCATTATCAATTTTGCTTTGTGACGTGTTTAATCATACTGAAAAATAAAGATCATTACCAAATTATGCCAAGATGTTCAAGCAAGTTGCTAGTGTAGGAACCATTCTGCTTCATGGTAGCAGTATTTAAGGGTAACTGTGGCCTTAAACTGTGGTCTCGTTTCATTTTCGGTTAATTCCGATTTGCGATTTTCGAAAATCGTCTACTTTCGATTTTCCAAAATCATCTACTTTCAATTTTTCCAAATCGTCTAATTTCAATTTTCAATTTTCGAAAATCTCTATTTCAATTTTCTAAAATCGTCTACTTCGATTTTCCAAAATCATCTACTTTCAATTTTCATTTTCCAAATCGTCTAATTTCAATTTTCAATTTTCCAAAATCGTCTAATTTCAATTTTCGAAAATCGTCTACTTTGATTTTCATTTTCGAAATCATCTATCTTCGATTTTCAAAAATAATCTATTTTCGATTTTTCGAAAATCATCTACTTTCAATTTTCGAAAATCGTCTAATTTCAATTTTCTAAAATCGTCTACTTTCGATTTTCCAAAATCGCTACTTTCAATTTCAATTTTCCAAAATCGTCTAATTTCAATTTTCAATTTTCGAAAATCATCTAATTTCAATTTTCTAAATCGTCTACTTTCGATTTTCCAAAATCTCTACTTTCAATTTTCAATTTTCCAAAATCGTCTAATTTCATTTTCAATTTTCAAAATCGTCTACTTTCAATTTTCGAAAAATCGTCTACTTTGATTTTCAATTTTCGAAAATCATCTACTTTGAACATGGAAATCTGCTAAAAAGATGAGGATTTTAGAAATTGCCTGGAATAAGAACACCTCGTAGTAACAGACACAGAAAATATGGGTTACAGTAATAGCAGTATTTAAGGGTAACTGTGGCCTTAAACTGTGGTCTCGTTTCGTTTTCGGTTAATTCCGATTTGCGATTTTCGAAAATCGTCTACTTTCGATTTTCCAAAATCATCTACTTTCAATTTTCAATTTTCCAAAATCATCTAATTTCAATTTTCAATTTTCGAAAATCATCTAATTTCAATTTTCATCCATGTGTAAGTAGTAGCATGTCTAGAGATTTCTAAAACTTTGCCTAGTTAGTTTTATATCAGATTGTGAGGTTAGATTAGAAATGTTTTTTTTGGCAAAATGCTTTATTTTCATGCTTAACTAATCCTGTATTATTGTAGGTATTAGGCACTTAAACAAAAACTTTACTACCTTAACTAATGACATCACCCAGTTTTTCTCATCCATTAAATCAAATCAAAATATTTTCCAAATGGCTTTCATTTAGTTTGTATATGATCCGTCAGAGGTTGATTTGTTCCAGCTTAAACCAATTCCTATAAATGAAATGTAAGTTAAAATAAACACAGTAAGATTTATTTTCTCAGTTAAGACCAATATTCTTTCAGTTTTTAAAGAAAGACACAGAGTGGCTCACAGATTTACAGTTTCAAAATAACACCATGACAAGATACCAGCAATTAGAGCTGGTTCATCTCTCAAAGCTGCCATACTCTATACTATATTGTTGTTTGAAAACAGTCTTGGATTTGTTGCTACCAGCTGCCCAGTGCTGCTATTTTAATGCTGCCTCAGGTGGTAAACCTATTCCTGGCAAACTGTAGCATCAACCCCAACCAGGGAGATGTAATATTGTGCGTTATTGCCTCTGAGTGTAAAATTGCTACTATTTGATGTAATGTTAGGATGGCATGGGTTTTTCACTGCTTTCATGGGGTCTGCACTATTTCCAAACATTTTTGGAAAAATTGCATGCAACACTGCTTCAAAAGAGTATGTGCCAAAACTCTCATGTGCACCTTACCTTCTCCTGTAATGCTGTAACTGTTGGAAAGTGGTTGTTGCATTATGGTAAAGACTAAAGTAAGAGGGGCACTCGCTCTTTTATTGGATCTCCCCAAATATGTGTCATTTACAATAATGTCCCACTATACAATTAGTTCAAGTCATTCCAGAGAGCAGAACATATAATAAATATAAATGTGATTAAATATAATATGAATGCCCTTTAAATCCTATCATATGCATATTGCAATCTTTAAGGGTCAATCAAGCCAAACTGTGGCAAAAAGAATCATTATAATTAATTGTGGGTGTCAATCCTATGACATTTTTTTCATACAAGATACGTTGCTATGGATCAACTAAACAGTGGAGGCTTTTTTTCACATGACTGAAAAAAGTACCATCACAAGTACTTTGAAACAGCTTCCTAGAAAATAACCTGGCTGGCAAAACTAGTGCCCCTTTAACAATTAAATCAGAGACAGCACTAGCAGACCCTAACCAATTATCTAAGAGCACAATCTCTGATCTTTGGAACAATTAAAAAGCCTAATCCTGACTGAAAGCAAGCCAGAATCTATTGTTTATGCATTCCTTAATCAGCACTCTGGGTCTTTTCTGTTTTCAATACAAATATTCAATTAAAATTCCAAAAAGGGATGGTAATTGGATCTCAAAGGGGTTCCCAGCAGAAAAAAAACTTCTTTATCACCCCCCCAAATTTCTCCCTCCCTTAAATAAATTTTAATAAGTCTGCCTGGAATCCGCCTTGATACAGGGGTGCCTGACTCCTGGAGGCTATGGTGCTGGTAAGAAAGCTCATTGGAACAAATTAATCGTCTTGTAATAAGAAAAAGAATTCAGGCTTCAATTTTGCTCCTTTTTTCATTTTTACTTTGATGGGATGATTTCTTAAAAGGAACGTATACAAATTAATCTCTACCAGTTTTTCGTCCAATAATTTAAGGATTCATAATTATCCCTATGGTTTTTCTACTAAACAAAATAACGGTTTTAGCTAAAACTTCTTATGTTGAGATTGGAGATTGAGTTGTCCTAATGGTGTGGCCTTAGAATTTTGAAAATCCAGAATTATACATTATAAAATGCATATCATACTGGCATTTCTCCATACTTTCCTAGTTTCTGTAATGCATTCTTTATCTGCCCTGACCTTGTGCTACCCACATGTTTGCTAGATATCCACATAGATGTATAATTGCCAATCATGGGGACTGATAGATCTATTATTACCTACTACTTAAGGTTGGTACACATGCACGATGTGGTGCGCTGAGCCACACGAATTAGTGCACTGAACGACCGTTTCGGCGGAGAATCGCACATGTGTATGCATTTGGCGGGGATCATTCACCAAACATGCGGATGAATGCGTCATGGTCAGGGGTCATGCTGTGGTGCACACATCGGTGGTGTACGAACCTAAACTCATTCAGATTCAGAAACAAACTTATATCTACTGTTATTAATTGGATGTGCAATTAATTTTTTATGTGGTCAGAGGCTACAAATTCTTTTGTTGTGTCACAAATTCTCTTGTAGAGATGGCCAAACTTCTTAAAATCTATTTTTTTGGTCATCTGAAGAAGTTTGGAATGGAACCCTTTAAATGAAGCCTTTAAAGTCAATAGTTTTAAAGTTTGAAAAAAATAAGGTTAAAATGCAATGGTAACTTACTGTATAAAAAACATGGTTAAGACTCTTTAGAAGAGTGACTATTATAAGAATATAATACATAAGTGTGATATTTTATAATGGCAGTGGTATATATCCTTATAAAAATCACTAAGCTATGTCACTAAGTGACTCATTTCTTATATTTCTTATATCCCTACTTTGCCCATTCCAGTGTTCATGCTTGGACAATGACTCAGCATTTTGCTGTGTTTAACTTCACTAACAGAACCTGCTGGAGCTGCTTCCTGTCACTGCATAACCAATGTCTCTCTCTTCTCCACAGATTTGTTTAACCGCATAGATGCTGGGCTGGGGTTTTCCTTTCTCTGTGGTTTAGGTTACAGAAGGTAGCTTTGGGTATTTAAGGTGGAAATAGGGACAGGCTAGAATTTAAAATGTGAATGGGGTGAAGGAATCCAATACTTATGTATTATAAGAAATAATGCGCCCCTTCAAATTATAATATAAGGACGACATCCACCTCGGAGTTCCCTGTCCTGTATAAAAAGCACTCGGCCACGGCCTTGTGCTTCTATATGGTCGGGAAACTCCTCGGTGGCGTAATATCCTTATATACACTGTAAGGGGCGCATATCCCTTATATTACACTGTTCCTTCCATTATAAAATTAAAGAATTATGTATTATAAGGGATATAAGTGTAATATATAAGGATATTACGCCACTGAGGAGTTCCCTGACCTTTTATACAGGACAGGGAACTCCAAGGTATAGTAATACCTATATTATAATGTGAAGGGGCGCATTATCTTATATACTAAAAGACAGATGTAAATGTGTACAGATGCTGGGACCAAAAACTCTTTCGCCTGACATCATCTAACTGCCACCAGTTCCTGGGGGGATCAGGGGTGTATGCGTGCAGGAAATACGAGAAAGGCAGTGCAGGGGGGTCGGGTGTTGGTACGTGTGAGGGGTGCACACCGCAGGGTTTCTGGTTTTTTATAATATATATATAATATATAACTCTGATTCCTTTCCCAAATTGCATTTTCAGTTATAGCCGTGTCCCTATTCCCACCTGTAAAACCCCAAAGCCCACTAACTTAAACCCAGCAGAAAGGAACATCCCAGCCCAGCAGCTATTGGTTAAACAAATCTTGTGGAGGAGGGAGAGAAACATGGGTTATGAAGTGACGGAAGCGCTCCAGCAGGTCCTAATAGTGAAGTTAACACAGTGCACAAACCCCAAGTCATTGTTCAGGCATGTACACTGGAATGGGAGGGGCAGCGGGAGATAAGAAATGAGTCACTTTTAGTGATATAGCTGAGTGATTTTAGAGGATTTATACCACTGCACCGTGACCTCACATTATAAAATATCACTATGTATTATATCAAAGTACCTTGAGATCTCAGCCACTGTAATTTAGAAATGCCCACTCAAACTTTTATTTGATATTTATTTATGGTACAGACAGAAAACTAAGAATAAAATATTTGAATCAGTTAGCTGCCTCTTTTTAGAATAAACATATTAATTAACTTTACTCATGTTCTATGATTATTTATTGGCTCTGAATACTTAATCCAGTTACCTCTTGGTACGTATGTAGTGGAGATTACAGCCGCTGTGGTGCTTGTAGCCTGTACTACCTTTTTGCTTAATTTTATGAAAATTGCCTGGAATGTCTTTAAATTGGATTATTAAATGTCAAAATATGTCTGATTTGAAAAGACGTATTGTACCATGTATGTCATTCAAAACAAATCTCAAATTTGTCTCCAGGGCATAACATATGAATTTTCTATTAACATGACTGACTCAAAGATCAACACAAGACTATCAGTTTCATTACTATTTTATGTTCCACTAATATTACATATACATATTAACCAGACTGTGCCTGGTTACATGGCTGGGTTGTGAGAATAATGCCTAAGGCTAAAAGTTTAGTATCTTCTGCTTTTTAGTCTTTCAATACATCAGTCATATTTTAACTGTCGTTTATGCTTTAAAACTCCTTTCACACCTAATTTGATGTTAGAATGTGAATCCCATATATTTTGTACATCCAAACCAATTAACTGATTCATTTTAATTGGTGGCTTTTTTTTTTAAACTCAGATATAAATGTAGTATATGTACAGTATGTATAATTTTATTTATATAACGCTATTGTAAAGGGATACAGTACTGTGCAATATTAGAATACAAAAGGTCATATAAATATAAATACATACATAAATAATAATGCACATTAATGATTATATTAGTATTCAAGTGGCCACTGCCACTTAGAGTTAACTATCTATCTAGGGTAACATATAAATTTAAATGGAAAGGTAGAAGTGCTTTCCTGAGAATTCAGTAAGTATCAATTAAAACAATCATATACTGTGCTGGTTCTCTGAGAGGTAGGATGTAAGATTAGATTTAACCTACTATTGAAGTTCTATAAATAAAATAAAGGGCATGTCCACCCCTAAAACAAAAATTTAACCCACTGATGGCCCCACTGTGTAGTGTTAAAAAAATCCATACCTTTCTCTCTGCTCCAAATTGGTGTCCTGCAATTTCTAATCAAAGTCCAGGACCCGAAGATAAGAGCCTTCCTGCATGTAAAAGGTTTCTCCCCCTTCCCTGTCCTCCTGGAGGACCTGGCATGCGCTGGGGAACACCCCCATCCTCACCCTCTGGATCCCTCATCTCTGCAAGTTTTTATGCACTTTTTACAATTAACACTGGCTCTGCTTAGTGTTGGGAGGTGGTCCCTACATTATAGCTAAAATAAAATTTTGGGTGGACATACCCTTTAAATGATAATCTAAAATGTATGTTTACAAATGTAAAACGTTCTGGCTGGAAAATTTAGGGAACTAGAACTTTAAAGAAAAGTATGATGTAATCAATATAGCAGAAACATGCCTAATGATTCACATGACTGGGCTGTAAGTTTGGAAAGATACTCCTTGTTTAGACATAGTAAGAGAAGGTGGTTGTATGTATGTATGTATGTATGTTGTATGTTAAAACAGAATTAAAGCCAAATCTAAAAGATAAACTAGCTGGAGGTATAAACCCATGAAACAATACAGGTGAAGCTGTGCATGGAAGCAAGATGGGGGTAAATAAAAAAAAATGAATTGTAGGTGTCGTTATAAGCCGACAAATGCCAGTGAGCAGTGGTAAATGCTGCGGGTATGGGGAAAGTTCTGGTCAGCACCTAAAAAGGTATCAAGTTCTTAAATTTGCTATATAGCATATATATATATATATATATATATATATAATATATATATTTAATATAATATAATAACCCTGAGCTCATTATGGAGATGAAGGTACTGGAAGCTTAGGGAATAGTGATCATGATATATTGTCATTAATATAGGTAGCAAAAACAAAAATGCACTGGGTTAAAAAAAAATTTACTTAGGAAAACTAATTATATGCTATTAAACAATTCCTCCTGCACATTGACTGGGGTGATATTTTGTTAGGTAAGTATCAATAAACAGAGTGTACCAAGGGATGTTTCTTGCATCGCTGGTGCTCTGTAATATATAAAACACAATATTCAAAGTCTAAAAGGTAAGAGAGGTCAAACATGATTAGTTGCAAGCTTAGGGTTGATAGCCCGAAAACTGCTACAATGTCGGGATCGCTCTTACCTTGGGACTTATGGGACTTACTGAATATGTTCTAAGGTAAGGATACTAAACAGAAGTGGACTGCATGTCCGTCACCAAACTAAAATTTAACTCACTACAGGCCCCACTGTGTACTGTTATAAAACCTTACCTTACATCTCGGCTCCTTATGGTTCTCCTGCAGTGCCTGTCCAAAGTTTTGAAAAGTGAAGAATAGGAGCTGTCTGTGTGTCATCTGGTCCCTGCTTCTTCCTTGTCCTCCCTGAGGACACTGATTTATGTAGTGGAGCCCTCTCCCCCTCCTTCCTCTCACCCTCCTGATCCCCTTATGGCTGCTTCTTCCCCTACCTTTAAACCCCTTTGCTGCAGTGTAATTTACCCCGTTCACCCTCAATAGGCGTGTTAGTCTTTAAAATAAGCACAAGAAACATACTTACGCTCCTTCGTTCCCTCGGCTGTGGGAGTGCAAGAAAGGAAACAAACTAGCTAAATGAGAAAATGAAATATGGATAGTTGAACAGCAAGATCAACCCCAATTGATAAAGTAATTAATAGTAAAAAGTAAGGACAAATAATGTGGGACCATTAAATAATGGGGCTAAGAAGGTTATAGGGATGCTGAAAAGGCTAATTTGCTAAACATTTTTTCACTCTATATACACTATAGAGAATCCTAATTCTTCCTTATAGCAGGGACAGAAATAATATGAAGGCTATAAATGAGGAATTTTCACTGTGACTGGCAGAGGGTATTGTACCAAAACATTAGATATCATAAAGGCCCCAGGACCAGATGACATCCTCAGAGAACGTAATCCAGTTTTGTTTAGTCTAACATCAGTGGAAGGGAAGATACTGGAAACTTTGTTAGAGGAACATTTTCTGGATCTTTGGTCACCTACACGATAAATGGGCTGTTTATGAATCTCTTTGGAAATCGATTTAGGGGTTATAGTAAATAACAGCAAGCAGTGCAAACAGCAATGGCTAGAACTACCAAGGGGAGTAGAAATATATGACTTTCCACCTTTATAAAGCACTGGTAAGGCCTCATTTAGAATATGTAGAAATAGGGCAACTAAAGTAATAAGTGAGAGGAGTGTCTTGACTAGGCAGGCAGATTAGACAAGTTAGGGCTATTTACATTAGAGAAGCTTCTATTGCACAGGGGTATGATCACTTTATGCAAATATATCATGGGCCATATAATAAACTCTCTGGTTCATTGTTCACCAATAGGTCATATCTGATGACTCATGGACATTAGACGAAAATATGTTTCCAACGGTTAGGAAAGGTTTCTTTACAGTAAGAACTGTAGAACTGTCTTCCAGCAGTTAGGGTAAGTTCATTGAATAGCTGGATAAGTGGGCTGGATACGTTTCTAAAACTAAACAATATTGAAAATTACTGGTCATTACATATACTGTAGTTCTGGTTGATCCAGGGATCATTTGGAGTCAAGAAGGTTTTTTTTCTTTTCGTTTGCCTTCCTCTAATCAACTGTTGGGCTGCATGGACATATGTCTTTATTCAACCTTCATTATTGGGGGGTCAAAGAAAAAATAGCTAAATAATTGCATTAAAATTGTTGCTTGAAACTCAGTGATGTATATCCATTCAGTAAATCAATATTATAAAAATGCTAGACCATGATTCTAAACAAACAATTTTTTTAGCACATTGACCAATTATCTGTAATGGTTAAAAACCATTGTGGGGACAAAAAAGTGGGCAATGGCAGATCTACAGATTTAAAATACAGTTATTATGTTAGTAAAAATTGTAAACAAAAGTGATTATAACAAAATAAAGCTACCAATGAGAATAACCTTACCTTATTTATAAAAAAAAATGTTATGGCAAAAAACACAACATTAATGAAGCATATAGAAATCAATGGTATTTGTTAATTGTTCCTCAGGATGATGGACAATTTCATTCTTGGGTTCTTGGTTGATCCTCTTGAACATGGGAATCTGCTAAAAAGATGAGGATTTTAGAAATTGCCTGGAATAGAACACCTCGGTTAACAGACAGCAGAAAATATATGGGTTACAGTAATAGCAGTATTTAAGGGTAACTGTGGCCTAAACTGTGGTCTCGTTTCATTTTCGGTTAATTCCGATTTGCGATTTTCGAAAATCGTCTACTTTCGATTTTCCAAAATCATCTACTTTCAATTTTCAATTTTCCAAAATCGTCTAATTTCAATTTTCAATTTTCGAAAATCATCTATTTCAATTTTCTAAAATCGTCTACTTCGATTTTCCAAAATCATCTACTTTCAATTTTCATTTTCCAAAATCGTCTAATTTCAATTTTCAATTTTCCAAAATCGTCTAATTTCAATTTTCGAAAATCGTCTACTTTGATTTTCAATTTTCGAAAATCATCTATCTTCGATTTCAAAAATAATCTATTTTCGATTTTTCGAAAATCACTACTTTCAATTTTCGAAAATCGTCTAATTTCAATTTCTAAAATCGTCTACTTTCGATTTTCCAAAATCATCTACTTTCAATTTTCAATTTTCCAAAATCGTCTAATTTCATTTTCATTTTCGAAAATCATCTAATTTCAATTTTCTAAAATCGTCTACTTTCGATTTCCAAAATCATCTACTTTCAATTTTCAATTTTCCAAAATCGTCTAATTTCAATTTTCAATTTTCCAAAATCGTCTAATTCAATTTTCGAAAAATCGTCTACTTTGATTTCAATTTTCGAAAATCATCTACTTTGAACATGGAAATCTGCTAAAAGATGAGGATTTTAGAAATTGCCTGGAATAAGAACACCTCGTAGTAACAGACAGCAGAAAAATATTGGGTTACAGTAATTAGCAGTATTTAAGTACTGTGGCCTTAAACTGTGGTCTCGTTTCGTTTTCGGTTAATTCCGATTTCGATTTTCGAAAATCGTCTACTTTCGATTTTCCAAAATCATCTACTTTCAATTTTCAATTTCCAAAATCATCTAATTTCAATTTTCAATTTTCGAAAATCATCTAATTTCAATTTTCTAAAATCGTCTACTTTCGATTTTCCAAAATCATCTACTTTCAATTTTCAATTTTCCAAAATCGTCTAATTTCAATTTTCAATTTTCCAAAATCGTCTAATTTCAATTTTCGAAAAATCGTCTACTTTGATTTTCAAAT
>JAACNH010003395.1:0-29440 GCA_019447015.1 Hymenochirus boettgeri
AGAGCGTCATTCCTTTATCACTCCGATTAATAGGACGTCGCAGTCTGGATCACTCCGGTTTAATAGAGACAGCGCTCTGTAAACCTCCTCTGTATAGAGACGCGCAGTCTGTATCTGATCCGTTAATAAGACGTGCAGTCTGTATCTCTCCGTTCATTAGACGCACATTCTTGTATCCTCCAGTTAATAAAGACCGCAAGTCGTTATCTCTACCGGTTTCAATAGAGACGCACTGCACTTGGTACCAGTCTACTCTCGGTTAATAGAAACAGTCGAGTCTGTATCTCTCTGGTTTAATGAGACTGGCAGTCTTATTCTATCCAGTTATAAGACGACACTAGTCTGTATCTGCTAGCGTTAATAGAGGCGGCAGTCTGTATCTCTCGTTATAGAGACAGCGCAGTCTGTATCTCATCCGTTTATAGAGATGCGCAGTCTATACTCTCCGGTTAATAGACGACGTGCGCTGTCTGTATCTGATCTCGTTAATAGAGACGCGCAGTCTGAATCTCTCCAGTTTAATAGAGACGCGCATCTGTTCTCTCTACGTTAATAGAGACGACGTCTGTATCTCTCGGTTAATAGAGAGCGCAGTATCGCTCTGTTAATAGACCGCAGTCCTATCTCTCCGGTTAATAAGAGATGCGTCGGTCTGTATATCTTCTGGTTTAAAAATAGAATGACAGCTGCGTCTGTATCACTTCCGGTTTATAGAGACGCGCAGTCTGTATCTCTCGTGGTTAATAGAGCACGCAGTCTGTTGCTCTCCGGTTAATAAGCGCATCTTTATCTCCGAATGGACCTCGTTCTGTATCCTCTGGTTATAGAGACGTGCAGTGTGTATCTCTCGGTTATAAGAGACGCGCAGTCCTGTATCTCCAGTTTAATAGAGATGCAGTTGTATCTCTCAGTTAATAGAGACAGCGCGTCTGTATCCTCTCGGTAATAGACGCGCAGTCTGTCTTCTCGGTTAATAGAGACACGTGGCAAAGTCTGTATCTCTCCTGGTTAATAGAGAACGTGCCAGTCTCGGTATCTATCCGGTTATAGAGACACGTCTGTATCTCATTCGTTATAGAGATGCGCATTTTGTATCTCTCCAGTTAATAGAGACACGCAGTCTTATCTCTCCTCCGGTTAATAGAGAGCGAGGTCGATCTCTCGGTTAATGGAGTACGCGCATATATCTGATCTCTCCCGGTTAATGAGACGCGCAGTCGTGTATCTCCTCCGGTTAATGGAGGATGCGCACATCTGTATATCTTCAGTTAATAGAGACACGCAGTCTGTATCTCCGGTTTAATAGGGACACGCAGTCTGTACTCTCCGTTATAAAGCGCATCTGTATCCCCGAGATTTAATAAAGAAGGCTCAGTCTGTATCTCTCGGTTAATAGACGCGCAGTCTGTATCTCTCAGTTAATAAAGACGCGTAGTGCTTATCCTCTGTCACTGCTGCCTGTAGATTGAGTACGGGAGACAGGCGTCTGTATCTCTCCGTTGTTAATAGAGACGGGCAGGCTCTGTATTCTCCGTTAATGCGAGTCGCAGTATGTATCTTTCCGTTATAGAGAGCGCGAGTCTGTTCTGTTCAATGCCGTTTAAAGAGATCGCAGTTCTGTATTCTCGTTAATAGAGAGCGCAGTCTGTATCTTCCGGTAATAGAGACGCGCAGTCTGTATCTTCCGGTTATGAGAGCGCAGCAGTCTGTATCTCTTCAGTTAATCGAGACGCGCAGTATCTGTATCTCCTCGGTTAAGTAGAGACACGCAGTCTGATATCTTCCGGTTAATAGGGACGCGCAGTCTGTATCTCTCCGCTGTTAATAGACGAAGCGCAGTCTGTATCTCTCCGTTAATAGGGCCGCGCGAATTCTTATCTTCCGGTTAATAGAGCGCAGTCTGTATCTCTTCAGTTAATAGAGACGCGAGTCTGTATCTCTCAGTTAATAGAGACGCGCAGTCTGTATCTCTCTCCGTTAATAGAGACGGGCGTCTGTATCTCTCCAGTTAATAGCGACGCGCATCGTATCTCTCTCCGGTTAATAGAGACTCGCAGTCTTATCTCTCGGTTAATAAGACGCGCAGGTCTGTATCTCTCCGTTATGAAAGAGCGCAGTCTGTATCTCTCTGGTTAATAAGAACACCCAGTAGTCTCGTATCTATCCGGTTAATAGAGACCTCCGCAGCTCCTGTAATTCTCTTCAGTGTAATCTAGAGACGCGCAGTCTGTATCTCTCTTCATGTTAATAGAGACGCGCAGTCTGATCTCTCAGTTAATAGAGACGCGTGTAGTCTGTATCTCTTCGGTTATAGAGACGGCAGTCTGTATTTCTCCGTTAATGGAGATGCGCAGCCTGTATCTCTTCGTTAATTAGAGACACGCCAGTCTGTATCTCTTCAGTTAAATGAGACACGCAGTCTATATCTCTCCGGTTAATAGGGCACGCCAGCTCTATCTCACTCCGGTTTAATAGAGAACGCGCAGTCTGTATCACTCCGGTTAATAGAGACGCGCAGTCTGTATCTCTCTGGTTAATAAGACGCGCAGTCTGTATCTATCCGGTTAATAGAGACGGGCAGTCTGTATCTCTCCAGTTATTAACGCAGCAGTCTGTATCTTCGGTTAAGACGCGCAGTCTTTATCTCCTCCGTTAATAGAAGACGCGCAGTCTGTATCTCTCCGGTTATAGAAAAGCGCAGTCTGTATCTCTCTGGTTTAATAGAGAACGCGCGAGTCTGTATCTATCAGTTAAATAGAGACACACTCTGTATTCTTCAGTTATAGAGACGCGCAGTTCTGTATTTCTTCAGTTAATAGAGACGCGAAGTCTGTATCTACTCTACGTATTCCAGAGAGATGCCAGTCGTTATCTCTCCGGTTTAATAGAGACGCGCTGTCTGTATCTATCCGGTTAATAGAGAATCGCAGTCTGATCACTCCGGTTAATAGAGACGCCGCATCTGGTATCTCTCCAGTTAATAAGCGCACAGTCTGTATCTCTCCGGTTATAGAGATGCGCAGTCTGTATCTCTCCGGTTAATAGAGACGCCAGTCTTATCTCTCCGGTAATAGAGATGCGCAGTCTGTATCCGCTGTCTGTTGAAAGAGACAGTCGCAGTCTGTATATCTCCGGTTATAGAGACGCATCTGTATCACTCTGGTTAATAGAGACAACGCAGTCTTTTACTCTCCGGTTATAGAAAGCCAGCCCCGCAGTCTTATATCTTTCTCGCTGTTAATAGAGCCCGGCAGTCTTCATCTCTGCCGGTTAATAGAGCCGCGCAGTCGTATCTCTCGCGGTTAATAGAGACTCGCAGTCTGTATCTGAGGTTTAATAGGACGCGCAGTCTGTATTCTCTCCGGTTATTAGAGACGCGCAGTCTGTATCTCTCCTCCGGTTAATAGAGAAGCGCGTCGTATCCTCTCCGGTTAATAGAGAAGCGCAGTCTGTATCTCTCCTCTCCCCCGTTAATAAAGACTGGATTGAAGGGTGAGAGGTAGGACCACTTAGTTTGATGGATTTTCCATCACTATGCAATTGCCTCTCCTTATGGCTTGGCCATTATATTGATATTAGTTTGTGTTTGTAGTTGTGGCGGACAGTCTGGATCCTTTTTAGGACCCTAGATTTCGCAATGGCGAGCCCACCTTATAGACACCCTGGGTGGTCAGCTGAGGATCAAACAGTAGGGTGAAGTATTGGAGGACCTCTTGAGCCTACTTATGGCAACGGAAGGAGTGGAACTCACTTTTGATCTGGACCAACTTCTGCTGGCAAGATTGAGAGGGGGAAGATGGTCTCAACTATTACACTTCACTGATGAGAAATCACCGTCCCCAGGCTTTACACATGGGACACAATTTGCTTGATCACAGAAATTTTGGTTTGGACAGTTGATTGGGATGACATATTGGACTGTGTGTACCAGCCTTGGCAGTAGTAGAAACATCCTCTGACTGCTCTAGTGACTAGGGACCTATTAAAAAACCACGCAGTATCGCAAATTGTGTAATACCGCGGGGGTTTCGTACAAGTACGGCCACGGTCATACAATACCAAACGGTAGTAGACTTTAATAGACTACCTCATGGTATTATATGGGCAATGGCAAAATTTTGATACATTGTTCTTCTTAGCAATACTGCACCTTTATAAATAGGGCCTAGGGCACTAAATATGACAACAGCATAGTTTATATGAATGCGTATGACCAAATGGTAAACACAGACGTTTCGTTTAACAAAAAGGCAGCCCTCATATGGAAGATTTCTATTACAGATAGCGTATTTTCATCAGTGCTATAATGGCCTTACCCGAACTACCCACAGGGTAGAAATGCCAATGAATCTGTGCTTAATTTTTTTAGGCTAAGCCATGTGCCTATGTTAGACTAATTAACAGGTTCCCAGCAGGTTAGGTGGCAGTGGGAAAGGCCCCAGTTACTGTAAAACTGAAGGTGACGAGGTTGCTTGCTTTGCCTTTTTTTTTTGTCTCTTTAGATGTGGAAATCTTAAGGTCCCCAGTGCAATGCAAACTGGGTAATCCCGGTCTGTCACCCTCACATTTTCAGAGCCCTCGCCTCGCCCTGTGGACTTTTACTGGACTGATAAGAGGTGCCACGAGAAAGAACAAAGCTAGGAAATTATAACGACTCGGCCATGTTTGCTGCCATAAACAGGTGTGCATGGGAACACAGTTCCTCCACCTACTCTACAAGTTGACATCACACAAAGGGAATTCTGGGCATTCAGGACCTAATCTTCTGTGTGAGCTGATTTCTGCCCAGTTCTTGGTCATAGCCCATCTACCGTTTGCATCAAATAGCAACCCAATGCCCATGTTGTCTAATAAAGAGACACACATGATAGTGACATGGTCCTTCTCTGAGGGAGCTCTGTATGATGTCTCACTGGGTGAAAGTGAGTAATAGATGATAGAGGGATAATATGACATTAGACTTTATTACATATTAGTTGGTTTTAGTGTCCAATGAATAACCATTTGGTCTGACAAACTAATTGGTAACGGACATTGTCAAGCTATCTAACTAGACACAGATTCGTTTAATTGCTGTTAGGGGGGACACCATTGTTCTCTTTACATCAATCCCCTTCTCCTCAGGGGCGTAACTACAGGGGAGCAGGTACTGCAAGGGGGCCTCATCTTCTTATTTGTTTTCTATGACAGATACAGCCTCCTCCCAAAAAATCACTGTAGATAAAGCAGGTACATGGCCCCTATAGCAGACCTGTCTACACAAAAATCTTATCTTGGGAACCATTGTCAATGTCTGTACAAACATTTTTCTCGTGTTTAAAGGAAGTTCAATCAAAAAGTGAACTATTCCTTTAATGTATTGATAGACCGGGAGGTTAATGAGCTTTGTCTTACCTTCCCTTCTCAATCAATTCACAGGAGCGACAGACGAAGAAGAAAAGAAACTTAACTTACACGCAAGCGGTCGGAATTTCCACTGCTGCTGCGGAGGAGCGTGTGTAAGGTAAGTTTTCTTTCTCACTACTGGTGAATTGATTGAAGAATGGAAGGTAAGGCATAGTCCCTTAACCTCCTGGTCTTCAATCAATACTTGGTCTTCATATCAAAACTTTTGGAGTTAACTATTCCTTTAAATCTGATGTCAAGAATGAGGTCTTGGCTTTTTGTAGCAAATGAATAAAAAGCACAAGAACATTATACCAAGTCCCTCCTGTGCAGTTGCACAACGTATTTGCATTTATACGAGGCCTTGCAGTTTGTATTATCATTCAAACAATTTTGTCATTGCAGAGTTTGGTTAAGAATGCTAGGGAAAGACAAACAACCAGTGAATGGTGTCAATGGCTGTGTAAAGCACACAAGTGTTTGTAGTGGTTACCAACGTGTCACACTAAGAATAAAAAAGGGAACAATGACAGTATGACCTCTTACCATGGGGGCATGACAGTTAAAGGGTATCTAAACTAGTTTTGTTTTTTAATTGCCCATTACTAGAAACTATAAATCTCCTAACTATCGCTCAATTTTTTTAAATATCCAATCTGAACCTATAACATTTTAACTGTCAAGTCAGTATTATTATAAACTCTATTGTGTGTACGTTTTGCTGTAACGATTAATGACAGTGTGTTAGAGTCAGGTTGACACACAATGTAGGAGGCAAAAGACCTTGAGATAAAATATTATCTTCAACATGAGAACCTCTTTGTACAATTCCAGAAAAAACAATGTCTGAATAATACGGACACAAAATGGCGTCAAGAACAAAATGGCTGCTATTAGGCTAAGTATTATAGAGAATATATAATAACCTAACACGTTGGTGTGTATTGCGTGGTTGAAAATTCCCTCTTCCAGTCTTATAGTGATTACCGAGCATGCTTGACTTTACAATAGTCGGATTATCAGGGGACGGGGGAATTTTAGCCAAGCAAAACAAGTACGTCTGATGAAGACATGCAGTAATGCACACCACAGAGATACGTACTTACATGTATTCATTATAGATCAAAGGGCATGTCCACCCTAAAAATAACTGGTCAATTGTCAGTTACCTGTCCCCAACCCCAACTGATATATTTGGTCACTTTACTACCGACATTACTACCCAGATATTTAACAAATAATATTTGTCTCCATTCTGGGGTAAACAGGCCCCTCCTTCATGCAGTCAATCAAGGCTGTGGCAATCTGACATTACAGACAATGATTGACTGCTATTCACCTGCTGCCTCCACTTTACATGCTCAAGTCATTAAACAGAGGAAGAGGCAGATACCTTTGACAGAAAGGAATAGAGCTTATCAATACATTTCTGGCTGCAAATACATTAATAAACTGTAAAAAATAGCAGTGGGTTGCGGGTAGATAATCTTTAGATGAGACATTTTTTCAATTTGCAACCTTTAAGACTTTTCCTACTCGCAAGGACTTTTCATTGGATGTGATAGAATCTTTATCTTCTGAACACACTGTAATAAAACAAGGAATTTAAACATCACCTGTAACAAGTCGAAATCCATCTGATTAAGAAATCTGATAAGGATTACTTCCAATATTATGCTCAGTTATTTAATTTATCCCTACGGCATCCAGTCCATTCTTATTTGTGCTGCATTCACTACACACTCTTAGATTTAATGTGCTTTATTATATTTGCCTTTAGCCGACAGCCCCATTTCTGTGCATATAAAGCCTTTTTTCACCCTGGCTACACAAGACCGCTTTTCAATACCATTTGAAAGGGATGCAGTGTTTATTTTATGATATCTGACAAGTGAATTGCATTACTATGATCCAGAACTGAGTAGGATCTCATGATGGAGCTTGGTTTGGACACATTTTACAAACGAGTCTCTGTGTAGTTCTCTTTCCTCCTCCCTTGACACGCTGCATGGAAGACAATGCCATAGAAGTTTGCCAGTCCTGCTAGGGTGTTAGATTAAGACATAGTAAGACAATGGCTGGTATATATTTATATATAGAATGCAGATTAATAGGAGGTGTTTGCCTGAGCTCCAGGGTTTTGGTTGCTGGAGAAGATGGTGGGCAGATACATCAAATGTTATGCTTTACCTCAAGTCAAGGGCCATAACATTTGGCATCCCAGTATCCTGTAAATGTAAGGACTAATTCGACTAAGCCATGAATAGGATGCATTTGTCAAGTAAATTCTGACTGTGATTATTATTTAATGTGTTTAAGAAGTTGCCATCAATTTCTTGCCCTGGCCATGCCCCGATTAACCTAGGCAGATTCATTGGCACTACAGAGAAATTTGAACACTGAACTAGATCTCCCCTCTCACCTGTTAAGTAGAGATGAACAAGACCGGTGGTTTTGTTTCTGATCGTGGTTATGTGGAACCTGGTTAATCTGAATTTTTAAATTCAATTTACGAATGGATTTTACAAATGGAAGTGTCGAACTATTTCGAAGAAATGTTCAGCGTTTCACAAAATGTAGAAAATCTGTTGGATCTGCGGATTTCGAAACCAGCAATTCCGAAACGAAACCAAGGGTTCACTCACTACGTTAAGCATGTGGGAGGTTGTTGGAAATGATCAAACTGTCAGATCAAATGACTATAGTTGCCAGCTTGCTAGATTCGCAGTGGCAGGCTTGGCCAGTAATTTTGGTTTTTTTTACAACCACAAATTGAAATTGCAGCAATAATACCACCCTGAGGTGTACTTACAATGTCCAATTTACATTTGAACTGATTGGTTGTTGCAGATGCACCAATCACAGAACACCATATCAAATACATGATACCAATCTGAAAATGAAATGAAAATGAGTGGATTCCTGTTGTATACTCTATGTAACAAACACAAAGAATTTTATGGTCTTGTTTAATACAGAGTGGACATGTTAATGTAATAAAGATGAGTGTTACAGGAAGGGAGATATCCAGTTCCTGTTTATATAAAGTGTCTTTTTCAGCTTTATTTTTTACATTCCAGGGTAAAGGTGCTAGTTGCGAATTTCAAATATTTACCACCTTGTGGCCAAAAATCACCTATTAGTCTGACTTGCTGTATTGTTCCAGACGGTCCTGCACAATCTATACTTAGGGACATATAAAGTAGCGCTATTCTTTGAAGTGGTCACTTTTCTAATTTTCTGCCATATTTTAAAGCGTATTTAATAAAGTTGCAAATAATAATAAATAAAGCTAGACCACGAGCATCATCATCAGTCGTTTTTCAAAACCATCACAGAGCAAGTGCAAAAATGGTTACTTCCTCCTCTACTATAGGGTTAATATAGGCTGAGCTATCTTTATATACCCTTGCCTTTATATTTAAACTGTACTGCAAACCCACAGCTCTATCTCTGTTCTTAACTGTACCCCTTCACCCAAGATTTCTGTCATTACTCCCTAAACTGACACTATACAACAACCAACTAAACGCTCTGTCACTGCACCTCTAACTGTCCTTTCCTTTTAATTATCCAAAGACTAAAGTGAAAACTAAATTACCACTAAATAGACAGAGCACATTCACAAAGATGCAACAAGCCATGTAATCATTCTTCTTATGCTATGGCTGTTGGTTGATTTATGAAATTAACTTGGCGGCTCCCATAAGCCACCTATTTGTATTTTGTTCTAGGTAGAAGCCGACAGCCAATATATTACAGCACAGAAACCTGCCTCTTTAGGCACCGATAGTGTTACACCAGATCCGGTATCTAAAACATAAAAGAGAGAATTACAGTGTACAATTGTTTAAAAAACATTATTCCCCACATACTCTTTGCATTCCATGCAAAAAGTAAGCAGTTTATTTTCTATCACGCATTAAGGAAGAAAACAAAAAAAGTAAGGTCTAGGGATTTGAAACCTGTAACCTCATGGGGCTTACAACAAAGAAAACTTATACTTAAAATTTCTTCTACTATGAAGAGGAAAAAAAATGTCATTAAGATCAGCTGACTGTCGTAGCTGTCTGGGGAAAAATCTGCAGGGTAACAATATCTTCAAGTTTTATCAGTGACTTCCATGTTGGTGTAAGACATCTGTATAGAAAATATCTCTGTGCATAGAAGACAGTGAATTGGCATTAAAGTTGTGTGGCCAATAGGTTTGTGAGCTCCCAAGGCTCTTGAAGACTTCTTAACCCTCGTACACACGTCAGATAGATTTTGGAGCTTTAACGATCTTCTAAGACCACGATCCACGACTATTCTCTTCTTTTTTTCCGACCGGGTGGATTCCTTCTGCCGATTGTCATTTGTTTGTGCATATCGGCAGTATCGGTAAATTGTAATGTAACATTAAATGAAATACACACGTGCAAACATTTCAGATCACGCGATATTCCGAATGTCACGTAATACGTAATGTCATGTAACACCTTTACAACGAACATTATCTATCCCTATTGTTGAGTATGTATAGGCATCGTGAGAACTAGTGTATAACAGACGGTTGCTGAACATCGTCGGGCAGATTGAGTGAAAATCTGACGTGTGTCGAACCTTTAGCTGCTGTGACTTGTACTCGCAACAACATGGAGACCTTCCAGGTTACAGAATCTACTTCTTACATGTACGTAATGCAACTTACTACATGTACACCTCAAGGCAAGGTTATATAAATTATGAACCCATTATTTTCATAAAACAGCCACTTTTTTGTTAGCGAAAGTCCCGAAATAATAATATTACTACTAAATAATAATAATAATAATAATGAACACCTTGTGCATAAAGCCATAAACCTCTGTGGCTGCACTGAATTTTGCCACATTACTATATGCTCATCTTTTGTGATGATAGAGCCACACACTAATGCATTAACCAAATATGTGGTATGTTTAACAGTATACAGAATAAACATTGACGTGTAATGTGGTGTTTTATTATGGTCCTAGCAGTGCACACACTGTGACTAACTCACTGTTCTCCCTGCAGGAATGTTTGATTACTGAAATGCAGATTAGTTTGTGATTGATGATTGCAATTGGACCTAATTCTCAATATAAAATCCAATCAAACTTATTTCTGTGTTTCCATGTTTATCCCTCCCTAAATTCCCCTTTAAATATCTGTTCTTATTAAAGGAATTCATGCATGTAAAACGTTGTAAAACTGACCACATTTAAAAATGTATCGCATTAATATCTACACACTAAGTTCATGCGTGTTTTTCACATTTAAAGGGATCTTTAAACAAATCTATTCTGTATGTTCACGGACATCCCATTCTTTATCAATAAAGTACTACTACTATAACATTGTCAGTTCAGTTGATGATGAATGTTAGCCCTGGAATTAGACAGATCTCCCATTTGTGTGTTTTTCTTTCCAATTACCGACACTCATTAAAACATTTGAGGGTTGGGAGTTGTCCCTTGGGGTTTCTTGGGCAGTCAGTGGGGGACGTCTGGATTGGAGAGGCAGTGTGAGTGATGTTAGTTCTAAGACAGGTTTCTCTGTAAAGAGCTGGTCTTTGTTACTAGCAGATAATAAAAGGCCTAATTAAGTAGGAATGCATAGCTAGTATTGGGTCTGCTCCAGCTGCTGGATACATACACTGTCACATTAACCTAGAGGGGAACATCATTCACTGCCCTGTAATACCTGGAGGAAGTGTTTGTCCAAACAGAAGTGACATCACAAACCTGAAGGCACCTGCAGAGTTATTATGCAAAATCATTCTCAATCATTTACTTCCTTTTAATGAGCTAGCCTCATTACTTATTTTCCTGGCTATGCAAAGCTCTGGGCGCATAGAGAAATTATTCCCCTCACAGCATAGCAGTGATTTAGCTTTTTTTGTTCTACAACCTGCTGTTCGAGGATACTAGCAAACCCTCCTGTGTGACGTGCGAGCACACACCAGCGTCACATGTCCAGCGTGAGCAGATGGGTCCATCCGTGGACAAAATCAGGCTTAATATATAAGATATTATGGTACCAGATTGGAGCTTCTATATTGTTTACAGACATAGGGGAGACTGTGGATATGTTAATTCACTCATGACTGACAGGTCCCCTCTTTTAAATCTAAAAATTGGGTGGATAGTTTAAGAAGGACAGGCATGTAGAAAGGATATAGAAAATCAGGAGAGAAGGTAAGAAACTTACCCGCTCGCTCCCCCCGGCGCTTAGTCGACAGGTCCCGAAGGACCTTGTCTTCTATGCGCATAGATGCGCAATGCCATAGAAGACAAGGTAGTTTCTTACCTTCTCTCCTGGCTCCTGTTTGTTCTATTGAAAACGGACGGTAAGGCACAGCTCCTTTACCTCCCGTTCTTCAATAGAACGGATTCCCAAATCTTGAAAATACGAGTGGATAACTCTTAAGTTTGAATTGGGGGTCTTCCGGGGCAGGTGTTGCTCCTGCTGAGAAGATGGATAAAGAGGAGGAGCATTATTTAGGCTTATTATATGGTTAATGTTGTTTTCTGTACATATTGTACACACAGTGACTCAGTAATGCAATTAACAGTAACTATATGGTGTATATAGTTAGAGGAAATTCATGGGGGTGGAAATTCCGCAATAAACATGGTTCAGATTAATTAAATATTAACTTTGTACAAATTCCATAGGGACCTGGGCAATAATTTAACATCAGAATTTTTTCCCTCACAATTCCTACAGAACACAGCCATTATAGTAATAGACAGTAATAGCAACCTAGGATTTTTCCTCATATGTGTTATAGGTCATTCGGTTGCATTTCATCATCGATTTTGTCATGTGACATTATTAACCCGTGTTAGGGATGTTTACTGATCCCAAAGAGGTAATTCCCAGTAGCAATGTCTGTGGCAAAAATATCTGTCAGGCAATGACTAAAAAAATATAATTGATGATTTGGGCTAAGCCACAGTGAAAACGCGGCATTTCAACAAAACTCTGCAAAGATCCGCCGCCAAATTTCTGAAAGTTCTGCATTGGTCGTGGACAAGGTAAAGCAGGAATCCCTGAATTGAGCTAAAGCAGGACATACACGGGACAATTGTCCTAATTGAAATTAAATCGGAACAACTGATCGAAATTTGGCCTTGTGCCACATCAATCTTTAGTAGGTTTAATATGGACTGAAGATTGGGTAAATATTATCCGCTCAACCCCATCACCATTTTTTCATTCGACTGCTTGATATTGGCAAGCAGTCAATCAAAAAATTTCTAAACCGGTCATTGATTTTTTGGCCAATTCAACTGAATTGGTTGAATCGGTCGAAAAATCAAATCTGTGTATGGCATGCTTAAAAATTTATATTTTAAAGGACATGTTCATCCTCATACCTTTGCCATACTTACCTTACCAAAAATGCCTCGGCTCTCTCCTCAGCAGCTTCAGGGTCTTGCAGTCAGTAAAGCCTGCACAGCCAAAAGCTGACAGCCATTCACAGAGCTGCAGATGAGAAGCTTCCTGTGCTGCTGTGTGCCTGTGAATGACAGGCAGAGGAGGCTTAAAAAGTTACTGATCTTTGTTTCCAATCCCTCTGGTAGAGCTGGTTTAGGGCTCATTCACACTAGGGGACGTTTTGGTTCGATGCCAAGCAAGATATCTCACCAAAAACATTGTGCTCTAGGAGCATAAACAGTACCATGTGCTGTGTACCTGTGTGTAGCGTGCAGCAAACTGTCTGCGGCAGTTTGCTGCGTTATCGCATTGCGGTGCCGTTGAAACCATGGACAACACTATGCGAAAATGCAGGGAACGTAGCCTAAGAGATGTCAACAGAATCCCCTCCCCAGTCAAAGGGCAGACGCATGGGAAGCTGGACTCTGCAGTTCCAGTCTCTCCTGCAGGTTTTGATTTCAAGCATGCTATGGCATTCTATGCCTACCAGGGGCACCTGTCTAGGGTCTGATGCGGTGTCTCTTTTTTCTAGGATTGCCTTGGTCTGGAAAAAAAATAAAATGTTGCACTAAAAGCAGAAAGCAAGATTATGAACTTAGAGAGAAAACATGTATCTCTTTACTAGACAGACAGACAAGGTAAAGCACGAGGTAAAATGTAGCTATAGGTTAACCAGTGAGAATATAATTTATATTATATTCATATATTTTTAAAGGCACATTACGTAATGAATGCACCTTCCCTGGCTAGTCTAGGAACAGTTCCATGCTTGCTGAAGGCAAGACGAGTCAGACTTTGACAGCTCAATATGGGAATTATAGAGAACCCAGGGTCTTTTAGTTCCAGTTAAGGGTGGTGCTTTGTGGTGGTTTACAGTATCATTGTCCTTTAATTGATAGTCTAGAATATCCATTAAGCATTTCAACAAGAGCTTTAAACATATATTTTGTTCTAAGAATACATTGCTTACTGAGGACATTTATAAAGCAGCAGCTGTATTTTTGGTGCTATTTTCAAATAGCATACATTAACGCAATTAACAAAAATCCAAAGTTCATCAACATTGCCAAACTATCGCAGTGTTTCTAAAGTGGTGAAAATAGATTTTTCCTAAATTTGACCACAAAATATCTCCCAGTCTGAAACAATAAGAATTTCTAGGGGTCATAGCACATCTTATACTCTGGCACCTGAATCTAACTAAAACCCTACATCAGGGATTCTTAACGGTGTGCCTCCAGATGTTGAAAACTACAACTTATCATCAGCATTCCCTGTCTTTCCTCTGCAGTTGAGGAATGCTGGGAGTTGTAGTTTTTAAATATCTGGAGGCACATCGTTTGAGAATCCCTGACCTACAAACAGTGCCGTAACTAGGAATCCATGGGCCCCCCGCAAAACTTGATGGGGCCCCTATCCATGCTTCATCCACAGTGGTTTCCTGGGAGGAGTCAAATCTGTCATAGGAAAAATAAGAAGACAAGGCCCCCTAGCTCCCGGGGGCTCCCTCGATTGCTCCCCCCTGCGCCCCTGCCTACAAAACCCAACAAAGGAGCAAAGAGAAGATACTGCACCTAGTAAGGAACAAATAAGAATGCCATTTATTATTCATAGTGACTTATATATAGAGTCGCCAAAAGACGTATGTGTCTATAGTAAAAGATTAAAGGGAAACTGTGGTATTTTACATTAATACAATGATTCCTCCCTTCTGCAATCCATGAACGGAGGTTAAAGCAATGCCAATAGGCAACCCTGTCACATTTTTCCATTTAAGGGGAACGTTTCCCCCAGGACATCCCCTGATGCCACCGTACATAAAGGAATCACAGTATGGACACACTATCATTTTGGTTCATATATGGCAATGTTGCTTAAGGAAAATGTTAATAAAGCTGTAAAAATTTAAATTTTCTTGAGGTCTAAGATGACAGAGCTAGGGCTAGGGGATGAGAGAGCTAGGGGGCATTTTTCTGATAAAACTTTGCCACCACAATTCCCCTTTAATGACTTTTGTCTATCCCTGTCTGGGACGCCTGGAACCCATAAAGACCATATATGAATTAAGGGCATCATCATCAGGACACAGGGAGGAATTTAATCACAGTCACTTCCTAATCCCCACTAGGTTTTCTGGAATGAGCAGAGAATAAGCAGTGTCATCCTATTTCCTTATGTTAAGTGATGTGTTGATCCAATCCAGGTCCCTTATTGCTCTTATCTGATTGGTGGCTGAGGACAAACATTACCCACAAGCCCTTTATTGGTTTATAGGTTTACAAAACATGTTTTATAGTTTCCTACTTGCCCTAAGTGTTTTGGCAACCATCACAACAATAGACAACTTTAAGTCTATTATCAGTGATGTTGAACCTTGGCACTCCAGATGTTTGAAACTACAACTCCTAGCATGGTTCTACATCACTGGTCTATATGATTTTTTTTTTGTTCCAAGAGAAAAGTCACAGCAGTTGTATACCTTAAAGGGACACTATATTGAAAAAAATGACTTTTAAACATCGTAATCTATAAATAAATATTAGTACCGTATACTCAAATATAAGTCAAGATTTTCAGACTTTAAAATTAGCCTGAAAACCTAACCTCGGCTTATACTCGGGTCAAGTCCTATTTAATCCAAATGCTGCAATTGCGGATAGTAAGCAGTAGGTGTTAAAAAAAAACTTTATCTGCATAGAAAGTTACAGGAGCTGATCTGCCTGTACACTCCTTCTGCTTCCTGTAGTCTGGCTGCTGGACTCACTCAGCACTGTCACTGCTCATCTGGATGCGTAAATCTAATGGGTCTCCTCAGTTTGGGGCAAAAAATGGCTGCTAGTTCAATGCAAGTGACAGCTTGAAACTACTCTGCTCTCGAGTGACACTTATTGGGTCGAGTGCCCTTTACTATATGGGGGTCAGGAGAATTGTAAATGATGGTAAGCTTAATTAAAAGTTTATTGAACCTTGCCACTCCATGTTTAGAAACTACAATTCCCAGCAACCAAAGCATGCTGGGAGTTGTAGTTTCCAACATCTGGAGTTGCCAAGGAATTGGGGGTTACTGGTACTGGATTTGCTATTACTGTATGGGATCAATGTATGGGAAGTCTACTGTTCATTTAAAGGCAACTTAAGCCACAAAAACATACAGAATCAGAAGGCAGTAGTGGTCATAATTATACCCTCGGCTTATACTCGAGTCAATCAGTTTTTACTAATTTTTCAGGTAAAATAGATGCTTCGGGTAAGTAGCACTTACTCTGAGGATGTGTGTGTTGCTGCATGCCTTTAATACAGCACATGTTTTATCCCGCTCCCTTTTTTTAACCACTCCTACTTCCATATGACCCCACAAAACTCTTATCACCATTCCAGCTCAGTAAAAACTGCTCACATAAAAGTTTATGAGAGCAAGCTGTTGATTTGAGACAACTGAAATGTAATGCGTTTAGATTGGATATCTAAAGAAATAGGGGGCAGGTTGGAAAGAAATAAGGGTTTTCAGTAATGGGCAACTTTAAATAACTTTTTTTTCCAGTATAGATGCCCTTTAGGTAAGGCATATGGTGGAATTTATTCAATGCGGCTTCTCTTCATGTTGCCAGACCTTGAGACTGAATTTTAAAATGTTTTCCACCCACTGGGTGGCGCTTTAAAATGAGTGACGTTGAGTTTACTCATAATAACTTGATTAATTGACATTATGAAACCAAACTAGTCAACCACATCCACATGCTGGCCCCTTCTGTAACATACAGTACTTGTGTTATAGCACAACAACAGATGCATTTTTAAAGTGGCCCTTGTGTCATTGTTGAGCAGATTACTAATCATGTTGTCCGCTGTAGACCGCACTCTCGGGCGTGGCAAACTGTTACTACTAGTTTTTTGCCCTTGCCGACCGATCAGAAGTGTCGAGAGTTACAATTTTTGTACCAGCTAAAGTATTAAGCCAGCTAAAATATAATAAAACCTTAAGAAGAACTAAACCAACATTATATACACCATAAGCTGAAAGCACCCCACACACACATCACCCCCATGAACACCATTAAACTATAAATTACCACTTCCAGTACATGGCATTAAATATAGTCTCTTGAAGAACTGGAATAAGATTACTGTGTGCATGTGTATTGTCAGGCCACACCTTCTGACCTAGTCACAGTCAATGTTCCTCCCCTAATATGGACCGCAATTGGATTGGCTAGAAACTACCAGTAGCTAGTGCTGAAAGAGTTCCACCAGTAGCTTACGACTGGGAACGTGCACAGAGCACAATGCTCAGTGACCACACTGTGTGATACTGGCATATACACAAACCCCATGTTAGTAAGGTAAATGTCTTAGCGCCCACGTCAAAATGAGTATGAAGTATGAGAATAAGTATGAGGACTTGAGGTTGGACTTGATAGAGCATGTCTTTATTCAACCTCAATGGTATAACTAGGAATCACTAGTCATTTAATTACTCATGAATTAGATGTATGCCGTTGATTGATTAGAAGCTCAGGTTTTTTTTGTATTGCAGTGAGTAAGGGAAACAGTACAAGAAAGTATTACAGAGCTGTGCCTGAATTGTGGGAAACCCCCAGCTATCCAGCGTCGGGATAACAGGGTACTAAAAGCACCGTGCTCTAAAGATATCATGCAGTTGTTAAAGGGGCTCATTAAGTTTATTTCCTTGATGGTTTTATTCTAGAAACCAAACCTCCCCAGACTTCATAAATCTACTGTAGTAACTCGTTTGGTCACTAGTGAGTTGGTGAAACATCTACAGTAGATTATTTAAGGCTTCCAGCAAGTCTTGACTCATTGTGGTAATGACTCAATACTACACCGAATATTACAAGTGAAGCGTGAGAGGCACTGGGTAAGTCCTGAATACGAAGAGAGGCCGCAGTGATAGCTGAGATTCCTCCAGCTTCATCTGTTCCTCTGGATTCCTGCCTACTGCACTAATCACACCATTGCAGTGCTACTCTATACTTTACAGAGTCGGTGTAGTCACATAGTATTTGGGGTATAGGGTGCTTTGTGACTTATGCGGAAATTAACCACGCAGCTGCCACAAGCGGCATTATATGCCGATAGCGGCAAACTACTGCAACACTTTTTAATGCCAATTAATGGTTAGTGTTAAAGTGGCGCAATAGTTAATGGCTCCTCGATAATGTTATATGCTGACAGCGGCTCTCAGTACCACACCACAAGGCTCTAATATAGACTAAAGGTGACCATACATTAGGCCGATTTTATGTACAATCCAACATACAATCCGACATTTCCATCAATTGGCCGAAAAATTGTACAGTTTCCCATTCTTATCACACGACATTAGATCGTAAAATCATCGTAATTACGATCGGGAAAGTCGTTTTTTAAGTCGATTGGTAAAATGATTGTAGTGTTTTCTAAAGTTCCGATTAAATGTGAATGTAAGTAACCTCACAATGGACGACATTCGACATTAATCACAAAACAAATTGAATGTCGAACAATATTTATTGTACATCTTGGTACAATTAACATTGTCAATCTGTCTATCAAAGTATCGGTCGTTTAAGATCGTAATTACGATCGTAATAGTGTATGGCCACCTTTACTAATAGAACTGGTATAATATGATTATGTCATTGTGGTATATTGGTACCTTTGGATTCACTCGTTTTGCTTCCCTTCCCCCTTGCAGTCTGGGGATCATAAAGTGTTTGGACAGAAAATTCTCGTTACTTCTTAATGTTCCCAATATGGAGAGTGTGATCCAATGGATGGAGAGTGTAATCTAAACCATAATAAGTGCAAGGGGAGAGATTAGAGCAGGGATGGGGGGGCAGAGCTGCAGAGGAATGTGCAGATGCAGCATTTTGAAGCACAATGTCATAATGCATTAAACATAACCATGGGAACTGTCTGCCAGCTATAAGCATTCCCCAACATACAGGTCACAGGACCAGCATCCAACATCAATGATGCAACTGTCCGTCCCTCGGTCATGGTGACTGCAGCCCGGCAAGCAGCTCTTACCTGACGGTTTGCCCTCAGTATCTGAATTTAAAGGGAAGGTGCTTGTTATTGAAATTTAATAAAAATA
This sequence comes from Hymenochirus boettgeri, assembly GCA_019447015.1. Classification (NCBI taxonomy): domain Eukaryota; kingdom Metazoa; phylum Chordata; class Amphibia; order Anura; family Pipidae; genus Hymenochirus; species Hymenochirus boettgeri. The sequence continues at coordinate 18,929 of JAACNH010003395.1, forward strand.
AATCACCTGTTCAATGGTATTAAATAGGAGATGAAGCAAAGAAAATAAACTTCAGCTTCTCAGAATTATCCTTTTTCCAAACATGCTTGTCCAGGTCATGAAATATCTGTTGCATTTAGTTAGATCAACTGGACTTGAAGTTTAGTTCTTGAAGACGTTTCGCTAGTCATCCGACTGGCTTCTCAATTCAGAATGACTTGTACAAGAATCTGAATAGTTTCTTCTGCTGGAACTTCTGCCTCCTGTAGATGGGAGAGCAACACACAGGGAGACAGATGAACGAGACTTCCTCACCATGAGAATATAAGTATCTTAGGCTAATATTTTTAGGCTTTTGTTGCCCTTTATGGTAATTAATAAAATCCTAAATTATGTGAGGTGAGATTGTTGATCACACAGGGTTGGATTTTATTATCTTGTATTTACAAATGTCCCAACGGAGACATTTTTCCGTCTACATTTTTTAAAGGGAAATTTAGATTACTAAGTTTGCATTGGTTTTTATTATTTTTGACTTTACTGTGACCAGAAATTAAAATTCTGTGTGGTTCCTGGAGCCAATGGCCGTACCAACCAAAAGCTGCAGAATCAGTAAACAAGATCAGTGGAAATTCCCATTGGTTTGCTGCTAGGGGTCATATTTATAATATATTTTATGGCCACAGTGTAAAATAACACTACTGGTCTCTATTTTTATGGTCACAGAGTAAAATAACACTACTGGTCTTTATTTTATGGTCACAATGTAAAATAACACTACTGGTTTTTATTTTATGGTCACGAGTAAAATAACACTACTGGTCTTTATTTTATGGTCACAATGTAAAATAACCTACTGGTCTCTATTTTAGGTCACAGTGTAAAATAACACTACTGGTCTCTTTTTTTTTGGTCAAAGTTAAAATAACACTACTGGTCTTTATTTTATGGTCACAGAGTAAAAAACACTACTGTTCTTATTTTATGGTCACAGAGTAAAAAAACCTACTGGTCTCTATTTTATGGTCACAGAGTAAAATAACACTACTGGTCTCTATTTTATGGTCACAGAGTAAAATAACACTACTGGTCTTTATTTTATGGTCACAGTGTAAAAACACTACTGGTCTTTATTTATGGTCACAATGTAAAATAACACTACTGGTCTCTATTTATGGTCACAGTGTAATAACACTACTGGTCTCTTTTTTTGGTCAAAGTATAAAATAACACTACTGGTCTCTATTTTAGGTCACTGTGTATATTATATGGTGTAAAACAACACTCATGGTCCCTATTTTATGATCATGGTCAGGGCCACCTCATCCATAAGCAGGGTGAAAATCCTGCTCACTGCGCAGTTGTCCAACACAATCACCAGCAACAAGTTCCTGATTCTAACACTTATGGTTATGGTGCAAAACAGCATTACTGGTCTTTATTTAATTGTTATGATTTATAGTATGTAGGCCACACTAACGCGTTTTAGCATGTTTGCGCACGCAATTGCGCATGGGAATATTGTTTAAAATGGAAATCACAGGACCGTAAAAATTCCCATGATTTCTGATCGCATGCGTCACATCACATGCAATAATGCTCTCGATTGCATGCGCAATTTGTGTGCCTCAGCCTAACTGTCATTATTTCATGATTGAGGTGTAAATAGCACTACTAGTTGTTTTTTGGCTATGTTGTAGAATTTCATTAAAGGTCATTATTTTATGGTTATGGGTAAATAGCACTATTGGTCTTTCTTTTTTGGTTATGGTGCAAAATAGCTCTGCGGACGTTAATTTATGGTTATGGTGTAAATAGCTCTAACGGTCTTATTTTATGTTATGGTGTAAAACAGCACTACCGGACGTTAATTTATGGTTATGGTGTAAATAGCACTATCAGTCGTTATTTTATGGTTTGTGAAACTAGCCACACCAGTGGTTATTTTTGTTTATGGTGAAACCTAGCACCACCGGTGGTTATTTCTGGTTATGGTATAAACAGCACACCGGACGTTAATTATGGTTATGGTGTAAAATAGCACTATCAGTCGTTATTTTATGGTTATGGTGAAAACTAGCACTACGATGGTTTTTTTTTGGTTATGGTGAAAACTAGCACCACGGTGGTTATTTTTTTGGTTATGTATAAACAGCACTACCACTGTTATTGTATGGTTATGGTGTAAATAGCACTACCGGTCGTTAATTTAACTAGGAATCACTGGGGCCCCCAGCAAAACTATGATGGGGCCCCTGTCCGGGCTTCATCCACAGTGGTTTTCTGGGAGAATGCTATACTGTCATGGGAGAAAAGAGAATGGGGCCTCCTTGGCCAACTATGAATAGGTTCAATTTATAGAGTTAGTACCATGTCATAGGGTTCCAGTGTGGGGGAGGGAATATACTGCAGTGATGATATCACTGGTCCATTGCACTTCACTGGCAGACTCACCCCTGTTTGATGTCTCATTCTTACAGTATGTCTAATGTGCAGGGGGCTTAAAGCCTTGGGAACAAAAGAATCCTAAAAATCCCTGTCAGAAGAGCGCACCATCCGTATGACTGCAACTCCTCAGCTCATTAAAATGCTTGACCCTGTTCCCCTCACATCTACACATCTGTTTCTTGTTACAGGGTCCCAGGAAAGATGGGCTGTTCCAAAAGGTGACACAAACAGGCAATAGGGAACTGGAAAATAATATCTATCTATCTATCTTTCTATCTATCTATCTATCTATCTTCATCTTTCTATCATCTATCTATCATATCTTTCTGTCTATCTATCTAGCTAGATTTTCTATCTAGCTTCTGTCTATCTATCTATCTATCTATCTATCTATCTATCTATCTATCTGCCTGTCTGTCTGTCTGTCTGTCTGTCTGTCTGTCTATCTATCTATCTATATCTCTCTGTCTTTCTATCTTTCTATTGGGCTGTTCCCAAAAGGTGAACACAAACAGGCAATAGGGAACTGGAAAATAATCTATCTATCTATCTGTCTGTCTGTCTGTCTCTCTGTCTGTCTGGTCTGTCTATCTAGCTTTCTATCTATCTATCTATCTATCTATCATCTATCTATCTGTCTGTCTGTCTATCTGTTTTGTATTTAATTATCATTATATCTATATATTTTATCTGTCTATCTCTCTGTATATCTCTGTATTTCTATCTAGAATCTATCTATCTATCTACTCTATCTTTCCATCCATCCATCCATCCATCCACATCTATCTATCTATCTATCTATCTATCTATTTATATTTCTGTCTGTCTGTCTGTCTGTCTTATTTTCTGTATGTCTATCTATATATCTATCTATTTATCTATCTATCATATCTATCTATCCGTCTACCTACTGTCTATCTATCTATTTGTCTGTCCGTCTGACTGTCTATCTGTCTTATAATTTAACTATCATATTTCTATATATCTATTTGTCTATGTCACGAACGCCAGTTCGCTGGGCACGTGATCTGACTAATAATCGGTATTCGCTGCGCCACCATTTAAGTTACGGCCTTAAAGACGCCCCAAAACCCACTCTTGACTCTCACTGACTATGCACACCCCTGTCCTGGCAGCTAAATGTTTACACCTACACCATTCACTCCAGCAACTCACTGGTTAATTAGCATCAGTCCTTCACAAGCAGTCAGAGTTAATTAGCATTTACACTGCACCACTCCATTCAAACACATATAAACTTATCAGAGGCTAACTGAGTTCTTTTAGAGCATCAAAGACAAAACTTATTAATTTTAGATTTAATATTCCAAAAGGTGACAGTGCATTAAACAAATAAATAAAATGGTGTTAAAATAAAATGAACTACGATAAGTCAAACAGTTATATAAAATAAAAAGGATAAAATCACAGACCCTACTCACTAGAAGAAGTCCTGTGTCCTGGGGCAGGATGAAACATTGGTCCATACACAACGTTTTTAGCATGTCCCCAAGTATGAACAACATTATTTTGGACTACATGGACTTTTAACTATTTGTTGAACTACGCCCTCCCCATGAGGTGGGAGTGTCCAGAATGTCCAGATTACGACTAGCCAAAAGCATTCATTCCCCCTCATTAGGCAGAATCCATATAAATGTAGATATGTACTTTTTATTGGTATTGATCACATATTCCTCTCCTTTTTAATTATCAATTCTCCAATACCAAACATGACCTGTGTGTTATCCATATTTCCCCAGATATTAATATCTCACCTTGGCAAGGGAATAAGGTCTCCATGTTGGGTATCCTATTAATGGGCATATTTTATATTTACAAATAAACATTGGTTTCTGTCTTACACTTCCAATACCGAAATACAATTACTTTACATGTATGATTGTCCTAAAATGACCTCTTAGTACCCCCACCAGACCCCTAGCTGAAGAGAATTCCGATGCACGGTTCGGCCCCACATTGTCTGAGAAAGGAGACCTGGTTCCATGCTTGACTAATCGTAATATAACAATAGGACTGTTCCAGGGTGGAATGGATGTTTATTGGTCCTAAGAACTAATAGGAATAGTTAACCCATTCTTACAAGTCACTCTACACATTTTCCTGACACCTCCCTCTTTAAAATTGGCGCACGGAGTGACTCACAGGTCACTCCTACTGCGTCCATAATCAGTGGTTCCGATAGACACATAATCCACCTGCATCCCCTTTGTTCGGTGAATGTAATCATATTGCTCCATGATATGATTCCACCTGCACATTTTTACAAAACCACCATCCTCTTACTGTGGTTATGAGAACTGGGTTTTGTTCACAGTCATTCACCCAAGTAGACTGGTTAACCTCTTGATGCCCAGTCTGTATACACTCTGATATAAGAGGCAACCACCCATACTACCATCTGTGTGACCACTCTGTGTGTCGTGACAGGTACAGTTCTGTATTTACCACCTGGAATACAGTGATATGTAGGGGACTGTAACCCGGCCACTCCTAACCTCAGGCATCTGTCCTCCCTCTGACACACTCTCCTGCTGGACAGATCCTCCTTTATCCTCACTGCTACCTGTTCCTGTGAGTCTAAAGTTCCCCATTCCCTGGGTCTAAACCCAGACAGATACTGGTCACTCTTAACCCTTAACTTGCCTTCCTGCTCACCATATCCCTGCTCCCTCTTAGACTGGGACAAACCAGTGACTGTTACTGGTATGGTTTGGTCCTCAGGATAGCTACCTTCTTCCATCTACCTGGGACACTCCGGGGTCTGTTACTGTCCCTCTTTAACCCTTCCTTTCCTTCTCCACCCACCACTGAGGTTGGTACTGGCGCTACCGCATGCCCACAGCTACCCTCTTCTCCCTCAGTCTGAGTGGAAATCCCTTAGGACCCTGCTTTGATTCCTTACCACCTGCCCCACACACTCCTGCACTATTCCTGACTGCTATCCAGGACCTCAGGCAAATTGGGCACAGGATCAGGGATCCTACTCTGGAATCCCTCTCTACTACGGGTACTTTCCCAGAACATCACCCTGGGGATACCTTCCCTCCCCCTCTACATTCACACATGTAGACAATACTGGTTCTGGCACTGACTGACACCCTCTCTGGTCTCTCAGCCCTCCCTCCCAGTTACTGTGACAATCCTACCTACAACTATACCTGACTCTACCAGAGAGTGAACTGGGGGATCCCCCTCTCTCTCTCCATTCACACAGTTAGGCAATACTGGTTCGGGCACTGACGGACATCTGCTCTGGTCTCTCAGCCCTCCCTCCCAGTTACCTTGCCCCTTGTTACCTGTTTCCCTTTACTGATTGCAGTGGGTGGTCACACTCCAGCGCGGCTGGACCTAGTGAGACCGGATCATTTGGCACAAAAGCAGAGACCATCTCCCCAAATCATTCCCCAATAACACATTGACAGGAATTTCATTAGATATCCCACACTTCCCTCAGACCTCTCCCCACACCCCATCCAAGTAAACATTAGCCACAGGCACCCGTGATGACTCCCACCCACTCCCTTTACCAATAAAGTCTTCCCAGGAATAATGTCCCCAAAGTTAATCATCTCTGGACGCACCAGAGACAAGTTAGCTCCTGGATCCCGTAACCCCTGGGTAACTTTATCTCCCACAGTCACAGTCTGCATATGATGACATAAATTCTCTGTCTTCCAGATACGAGCATTACCACTGGATTGACAGGTGACACTGGTCCCTTTCTTTCTGGACAGGAAGCTCTTACATGTCCCGTCTGGTTACATATAAAACATCTGCGTGGATCTCCATGGTTTACGCTCACACTGGGCCTTTCAGACAAATTCTCACCGCCTTGACATTCTGCGGTGCGGCTTCCCTGTGGTGACGATCCTTCCAGCTTGGTGATCTTTGTAACGTTGGACCTTTTGGATATGTTGGCACCCTGTTGGCTGCGTAGGTGTCTGCCACTCTTGCTGCTTTTTTGCGCTGTTTTTGGCTCCCGATCCAATACAAACTGTCGCACATCTCCAGGACAGATTTAAGGAACTGATCCATTACCATAAGATCCTCCAGCTCCTCAAATTTGGTAACCGACAGTCCTTTAATCCACTGGCGAAAACTGGTTCTCAGATTACTCACACAACATCTGAGTAGCTGTCAGTTGGACCTCTCTGCAACGCTCAAAACTTTTTGCGATAACCTCTGGCGTGAGGTTAACCTTCTTAATCAGAGCCTGTTTCAAGCCTCATAGTCCCCATCAAGCTCTGGTGGTAGTTCAACAAAGGCATCTAAGGCTTTGCCTTTTAATCCAGGTGTCAAGTATCTTGCCCACTGCTCCTGTGGCAAACTGATACTGTCTGCAGCACTTTTCAAAACTTAACAAAAAAGTGTTCCAAATTGCTATCATTGTCCATGACAGGAAACTTGGGTGAACCATGCAAAGCAAACGGACCCTCTCTGGACTCACTGGACTGTGGAGACTGGGTCTGGTGCTGGAGCTTTGCTAACTCTCAGCTGAATGCACGTCTGCGGCTGCAGCTTCGAATTCTCTCTGCGCCTCCCGTTCGCTGCTGCGGCTTCCATTTCACGCTGGGCTTGCCGTTCAGCTCTCTCAGCTGCTGCTGCTGCTGCCTCCCTCTGTGCCTCCCTCTCCTGATGCTGCAAGATCAATTGAGAACGTAGCTGGGGGTCATCTGAACCCAACAATTGTAAATCCTTTTGCAGGGAAGAATTACCGTCTTCCTGCACTGTGGTATTCTCATGCTGAGAAAATCCAAGGTTACCAGTCCTTTCTGGGATAGCTAATCCACATCGCTTCCCGCCTCAGTTGTGAAGTTCTGCTGCTCCTGGTCACTTTCCAAATGCCCTTATCAGCAGCTCCTGGGACTTATCCAGGACATCAATACCTCTTTCCTCACAGAGATTGATCAGGACCTCCTTGGTTTGTCTCTTGTAAAAGGTTGCCATCCTCAGCTAACCTTGCCAATAAAAGTAGGAAAAAAAAAAGAGAAGGGGAGGGAACAACTGTTTGTACGTATTGTCTTTTAAAAATAAATGCACTGAGTTTGTCTTTGAAGACTGATACCCTCGCAAGGATACAGTTCTTTAGTACAAGGTTTAAATAACTTAATCCAGCACTAATGCTCTAATAAAAAAAAATTTATCCCACACGCTGCCAGCCAATTTGTCACGAACGCCAGTTCGCTGGGCACGTGATCTGACTAAATATCGGTATTCGCTGCCACCCCTTTAAGTTACGGCCTTAAAGACGCCCCAAAAACCCACTCTTGACTCTCACTGACTATGCACACCCCTGTCCTGGCAGCTAAATGGTTAACACTACACCATTCACTCCAGCAACTAACTGGTTAATTAGCATCAGTCCTTCACAAGCAGTCAGAGTTAATAGCATTTACACTGCACACTCCATTCAAACACTATAAACTTATCAAGGCTAACTGAGTTCTTTTAGAGCATCAAAGACAAACTTATTAAATTTTAGATTTAATATTCCAAAAGGGGGACGTGCATATAATACAAAAATAAATAAAATGGTGTTATAATAAAATGACATACGATAAGTACAACAGTTATATAAAATAAAAGATATAATATTCACAGACCCTACTCACTAGAAGAGTCCTGTGTCCTGGGGCAGGATGAAACATTGGGTCCATACACACGTTTTTAGCATGTCCCCAAGTATGAACAACATTATTTTGGACTACATGGACTTTTAAACTATTGTTGTAACTACGCCCTCCACATGAGGTGGGAGTGTCCAGGAATGTCCAGATTTACGACTAGCCAAAAGCATTCATTCCCCCTCATTTAGGCAGAATCCATATAAATGTAGATATGTACTTTGTATTGGGATATTGATCACATATTCCTCTCCTTTATTAATTATCAATTCCTCCAATACCAAACATGACCTGTGTGTTATCCATATTTCCCCAGATATTAATATCTCACCTTGGCAAGGGAATAAGGTCTCCATGTTGGGTATCCTATTAATGGGCATATTATTATATTTACAAATATAACATTGGTTTCTGTCTTACACATTCCAATACCGAATTACAATTACTTTACATGTATGACTTGTCCTTAAAATGACCTCTTATTACCACCAGACCCCTAGCTGAAGAGAATTCCAGATGCACGGTTCGGCCCCACATTGTCTGAGAAAGGAGACCTGGTTCCATGCTTGACTAATCGTATATAAACAATAGGACTGTTCCAGGGTGGAATGGAATTTTTTATTGGTCCTAAGAACTAATAGGAAGTTAACCCATTCTTACCAAGTCACTCTACACATTTTCCTGACAGTCTATCTCTCTGTATATCTTTCTGTTTATCTATCTATCTAACTATCTATCTAGATATCTAGATATCTATCTATCTATCTATCTATCTATCTATCTGTCGTCTGCTGTCTGTCTGTCTAGCTTCTGTCTCCCTGTCTGTCTATCTGTCTGTCTGTCTGTCTGTCTGTCTATCTGTTATCTATATATTGCTTTATATATATCAGTCTTTCTATCTATCAAACCAAATCAATCAAAATAGCTTTATTGGCAGATCAGTGTGTGAGAGTGTGTATACTGGTCAATGTGTGTTCTTCTTTTAACCGGGAATGATGTAAAAAAGTGGGCAAAGCCAAATTTGTGTCTGAGGGCCCCATCCAATATTTTGCTATGGGGCCCATAGACTTCTAGCTATGCCCCTGTGTTGCTCTGCTTCTATCAGTCTTTCTGTCTATCTCTCTACACCTCTATCTCTATCAGTCTGTCTGTCTATTGGCATTGGTGTTTTAACATAGTAATGATTTGTGCAGTGCGATGAGACAATTGCACAGTCTCGGTGGTCCTATCTATCATCTGTCTATCATCTATCATCTCTTCTGTCTGTCTATCTTTCTATCTATCTAGCTAGATTTCTATCTAGCTTTCTGTCTATCTATCTATCATGGGCCCTATTTATAAAGATCGGTATCGTTATCGTAAATACCGATCGTTATCGTAAAATAACGACCGGGTTTTTACCGACAACGACCTTTATATACCGATACCGGTCGTTATTTTCCGATAACGACCGGTATTTACGTTATCGGAAAATAACGACCGGTATCGTATATACGGTCGTTATCGGTAAAAACCCGGTCGTTATTTTACGATAAAGATCGGTATTTTACGATAACGATACCGATCTTTTATAAATAGGGCCCAATCTATCTTCTATCTATCTATCTATCTATCTATCTGTCTGTCTGTCTGTCTGTCTATCTATCTATCTATCTCTCTCTTCTTTCTATCTTTCTATTGGGCTGTTCCCAAAAGGTGAACACAAACAGGCAATAGGGAACTGGAAAATAATCTATCTATCTGTCTGTCTGGCTGTCTCTCTGTCTATCTATCTAGCTTTCTGTCCATCTATCTATCTATCTATCTATCTATCTATCTATCTATCTATCTATCTATCTATCTGTCTGTCTGTCTATCTGTCTTGTAATTTAACTATCATTATATCTATATATTTCTGTCTATCTCTCTGTATATCTTTCTGTATTTCTATCTAGAATCTATCTTCTATCTATCTATCTATCTATCTATCTATCTATCTATCTATCTATCTTCTATTCTATCTTTCCATCCATCATCCATCCACATCCATCTATCTATCTATCTATCTATCTATCTATCTATCTATCTATTTATCTGTCTGTCTGTCTATATTTCTGTCTGTCTATCTATATACTATCTATTTATCTATCTATCTATCTATCTATCCGTCTACTTACTGTCTATCTATCTATTTGTCTGTCCGTCTGACTGTCTATCTGTCTTATAATTTAACTATCATTATATCTATATATCTATATTGTCTATCTCTCTGTATATCTTTCTGTCTATCTATCTATCTATCTATTCTATCTATACTATCTATCTATCATCTATCTATCTAATCTCTAAGATAGATAGATAGATAGATAGATAGATAGATAGATAGATAGATAGATAGATAGATAGTTAGATAGATAGATAGATAGATAGATAGACAGAAAGATATACAGAGAGATAG
>JAACNH010003396.1:0-29436 GCA_019447015.1 Hymenochirus boettgeri
CAAGTGATCTAAACGAGGATACCACAGATATACCATGACCTGGATGAATGAATATTACAGTATTACCATGACTGGGATGGATGAATATTACAGATATACCATGACCTGGATGGATGAATATTACAGATATACCATGACCTGGATGATGAATATTACAGATATACCATGACTTGGATGAGAATGAATATTACAGATATACCATGACCTGGATGAATGAATATTACAGATATACCATGACCTGGATGGATGAATATTACAGATATACCATGACCTGGATGGATGAATATTACAGATATACCATGACCTGGATGGATGAATATTACAGATATCCATGACCTGAATGATGAATATACAGATATACCATGACCTGGATGGATGAACATTACAGATACACCATGACCTGGATGAATGAATATTAGATATACCATGACCTGGATGAATGAATATTACAGATATACCATGACCTGGATGGAGAATATTACAGATATACCATGACCTGGATGATGAATATTACAGATACACCATGACCTGGATGAATGAATATTAGATATACCATGACCTGGATAAATGAATATTACAGATATACCATGACCTGGATGAATGATTATTACAGATACACCATGACCTGGATGAATGAATATTAGATATGCCATGACCTGGATGAATGAATATTACAGATATACCATGACCTGGATGGATGAATATTACAGATACACCAAGACCTGGATGAATGAATATTACAGATACACCATCTCCTGGATGAATGAATATTACAGATATACCATGACCTGGATGAATGAATATTACAGATACACCATGACCTGGATGATATGAATATTACGATATACCATGACCTGGATGAATGAATATTACAGATACAACATGACCTGGATGAATGAATATCACAGATACACCATGACCTGGATGAATGAATATTCAGATATACCATGACCTGGATGAATGAATATTACAGATATACCATGACCTGGATGGATGATATTACAGATATACCATGACCTGGATGTGAATATTACAGATACACCATGACCTGGATGAATGAATATGATATACCATGACCTGGATAAATGATATTACAGTATACCATGACGTGATGAATGATTATACAGATATACATGACCTGGATGAATGATTATTACAGTACACCATGACCTGGATGAATGAATATTCAGATATCCATGACCTGATGAATGAATATTACGATATACCATGACCTGGATGAATGAATATTACAGATATACCATGACCTGGATGGATGAATTTACAGATACCCATGACCTGGATGAATGAATTACAGATACACCATGTCCTGGATGAATGAATATTACAGATATACCATGACCTGGATGAATGAATATTGCAGATAACCATGACCTGGATGAATGAATAACAGTATACCATGACCTGGATGAATGAATATTACAGATACAACATCACCTGGATGAATGAATATTACAGATACACCATGACCTGGATGAATGAATATTACAGATATACCATGACCTGGATGAATGAATATTACAGATATACCATGACCTGGATGAATGAATATTACAGATACACCATGACCTGTGGATGAATGAATATTTACAGATATACCATGACCTGGATGAATGAATATTACAGATATACCATGACCTGGATGATGATGAATATTACAGATATACCATGACCTGGATAATGAATATTACAGATATACCATGACCTGGATGAAGATATTACAGATACACCATGACCTGGATGAATGAATTACAGATACACATGACCTGGATGAATGAATATTACAGATATACCATGACCTGGATGAATGATATTACAGATAACCATGACCTGGATGAATGAATAACAGATATACCATGACCTGGATGAATGAATATTACAGATATAACATGACCTGGATGAATGAATATTAAAGATATACAAGACTGGATGAATGAATATTACAGATACCATGACTTGATGGAATGAATATTACAGAATCATACACATGACCCTGGATGGATGAATATTACAGAATACCATGACCTGGATGAATGAATATACAGCTACACCATGACCTGGATGAATGATATTACAGCTTACACCATGACCTGGAGAATGAATATTAACAGATACACCATGACCTGGATGAATGAATATTACAGATACACCATGACCTGGATGAATGAATATTACAGATACACCATGACCTGGATGAATGAATATTACAGATAACCATGACCTGTGAAGAATATACAGTAACCATGACCTGGATGATGAATATTACAGATATACCATGACCGGATGGATGAATATTACAGATAACCATGACCTGGATGATGATATTACAGATACCATGACCTGATGATGAATATTACAGATATACCGATGACCTGGATGGATGAATATTACAGATATACCATGACCTGATGGATGAATATTACAGATATACCATGACCTGGATGAATGAATATTACAGAATACGATGACCTGGATGAATGATATTACAGATATACCTGACCTGGATGAATGAATATACAGATATACCATGCCTGGATGAATGATATTACAGATATACCATGACCTGGATGAATGAATATTACAGATATACATGACCTGGATGGATGAATATTACAGATATACCATGCCTGAGGGATGAATATTACAGATATACCGTGACCTGGATGAATGAATATTACAGATAACCATGACCTGGATGAATAATATTACAGATATACCATGACCTGGATGAATGAATATACAGATATACCGTGACCTGGATGAATGAATATACAGATATACTGACCTGGATGAATGAATATTACAGATATACATGACCTGGATGAATGAATATTACAGATATACCATGACCTGGATGAATGAATATTACAGATATACATGACCTGGATGAATGAATATTACAGATATACCATGACCTGGATGGATGAATATTACAGATATACCATGACCTGGATGAATGAATATACAGATATACCATGACCTGGAGATGAATATTACAGATATACCATGACCTGGATATTGAATATACAGATATACCATGACCTGGATGAATGAATATTACAGATATACCGACCTGGATGAAGAATATTACAGAATACCATGACCTGGATGAAGAATTTACAGATAACCATGACCGATGAATGAAATTAACAGATACATATGCCGGAGATGAATGATTACAGATGTACCATGACCTGGATGAATGATGATATTACAGATACACCATGACCTGGATTAATGAATATTACAGATATACCATGACCTGGATGGATGATATTACAGATATCCATGACCTGGATTAAGAATATTACAGATTACAATGACCTGGAGGATGAATATTACAGATATACCATGACCTGGATGAATGAATATTACAGATACCATGCCTGGATGAATGAATATTACAGAGATACCATGACCTGGATGATGAATATTACAGATATATACATGACCTGGATGAGATATTACAGGTACCATGACCTGGATGAATGAATATTACAGATAACCATGACTGGGAGAATATACAGATATACCATGACCTGGATTAATGAATATTACAGATATACCATGACCTGGATGAATGAATATTACAGATACACCATGACCTGGATGAATGAATATTACAGATATACCATGACCTGGATGATGAATATTACAGATAACGTGACCTGGATGAATGAATATTACAGATGTACCATGACTGGAGAATGAATATTACAGATAACCATGCCTGATATGAATATTACAGATATACCTGACTGGAGGATGAATATTAAGATATACCATGACCTGGATGAATGAATATTACAGATGTACCATGGCCTGGATGAATGAATATTAACCAGATCTACCATGACCTGGATGGATGAAATTACAGATATACCTGACTGGATTGAATATGATATACCTGACCTGGATGAATGAATATTACAGTATCACCATGACCTGGATGAATGAATATACAGCTACACCATGACCTGGATGAATGAATATATACAGATACAACATGCACTGGATGAATGAATATTACAAGTACACCATGACCTGGATGAATGAATATTACAGACACCATGCGGATGAATGAATATTACAGTACACCATGACCTGGATGAATGAATATTACAGATACACATGACCGGATGAATGAATATTACAGATAACCATGACCTGGATGATGAAATACAGATATACGTGACCGGATGGATGAATATACAGATATACCTGACTGGATGATGAATTACGTATACCATGACCTGGATGAATGAATATTACAGATATACCTGACCTGGATGAATGAATCTTACAGATATACCATGACCTGGATGAATGAATATTACAGATATACCATGACCTGGATGAAGTATTACAGATAACCATGACTGGAGAATGATATTACAGATATACCAGTGACCTGGATGGATGAATATTACAGATATACCATGCCTGGATGGATGAATATTACAGACTATAATGACCTGGATGAATGAATTACGATATACCTGACCTGGATGATGAATATTACAGATATACCATGACCTGGATGAATGAATATTACAGATATACCGTGAATGGATGAATGAATATTACAGATTAAGTGACTGGATGAATGAAATTACAGATATACCATGACCTGGATGAATGAATATTACGATATACCATGACATGGATAATGAATATTACAGATATACTAGACCTGAGAATGAATATTACAGATATACCATGACCTGGATGGATGAATATTACAGATATACCATGACCTGGATGAATGAATATACAGATATACCGACCTGGATGGATGAATATTACAGATATACATGACCTGGATGATTGAATATACAGAATACATGACCTGGATGAATGAATATTACCGATATACCATGACTGGATGAATGATATTACAGATACACCATGACCTGGATGAATGAATATTACAGATATACACATGACCTGGATGAATGAATATTACAGATACACCGTGACCTGGATGAATGAATATTACAGATGTACCATGACCTGGATGAATGAATATTACAGATACACCATGACCTGGATTAATGAATATTACAGATATACCATGACCTGGATGGATGAATATTACAGATATACCATGACCTGGATTAATGAATATTACAGATATACCATGACCTGGATGGATGAATATTACAGATATACCATGACCTGGATGAATGAATATTACAGATTTACCATGGCCTGGATGATGAATATTACAGATATACCATGACCTGGATGGATGAATATTACAGATATACCAGACCTGGATGAATGAATATTACAGATACCATGACCTGGATGAATGAATATTACAGATAACCATGACCTGGATGAAGAATATTACAGATATACCATGCCTGGATTAATGAATTACAGATATACCGTGACCTGGATGAATGAATATACAGATACACCATGACTGGATGAATGAATATTACAGATATACCATGACCTGGATGATTGAATATTACAGATACACCGTGAACTGGATGAATGAATATTACAGATGTACCATGACTGGATGAATGAATATTACAGATACACATGACGGATTAATGAATATTACAGATATCCATGACCTGGAGGGATGAATATTACAGAGATACCATGACCTGGATGAATGAATATTACAGATGTACCATGGCCTGGATGAATGAATATTACAGATATACCATGACCTGGATGGATGAATATACAGATATACCATGACCTGGATGAATGAATATTACAGATGTCCCATGACCTGGATGAATGATATTACAGATACACCGTGACCAGGATGAATGAATCTTACAGATATACCGTGACCTGGATGAATGAATATTACAGATATACCGTGACCTGGATGAATGAAATTACAGACATACCTTGGCCCAGATTGTTGAATATTACAGATATACCATGACCTGGTGAATGATATTACAGATATACCATGACCTGGATGAATGAATATTACAGATATCCATGACCTGGATGAATGAATATTACAGATGTACCATGAACTGGTGAATGAATATACAGATAACCATGACCTGGATGAATGAATATTACAGTATACCATGACTGGATGAATGAATATTACAGATATACCATGACTGGATGGTGAATATTAGATATACCATGACGGATGGATGAATATTACAGATATACATGACCTGGATGAATGAATATACAGATATACCATGACCTGGATGATGATATTACGCTATACATGACCTGGATGAATGAATATTACAGATATACCATGACTGGATGGATGAATATACAGATAGACCATGACCTGAATGAATGAATATTACAGATATACCATGACCTGGATGAATGAATATTACAGTAGACCATACCTGATGAAGAATATTACAGATATACCATGACCTGGATGAATGAATATACAGATATCCATGACCTGGATGAATGAATATTACAGATATTACCATGACCTGGATGAAGAATATTACAGATATACCATGACCGGATGGATGAAATTACAGATATACCATGACTGGATGGAATGAATATTACAGATATACCTGACTGGATGGATGAATATTACAGATTACATGACCTGGAGAATGAATATAAGATATACCTGACCTGGATGGATGAAATTACAGATATACCATGACCTGGATGAATGAATATTAAGATACACCATGACCTGGATGAATGAATATTACAGATATACCATGACCTGGATGATGAATATTACAGATATACCATGACCTGGATGAATGAATATACAGATACACCATGACCTGGATGAATGAATATTACAGATACACCATGACCTGGATAATGAATATTACAGATATACCATGACCTGGATGAATGAATATTACAGATACACCATGCCTGGATGAATGAATATTACAGATATACCATGACCTGGTGGATGAATATTACAGATATACCGCATGAATGGATGAATGAAATTACAGATATACATGACCTGGATGAATGAATATTACAGACTAACCATGACCTGGATGAATGATATTACAGATATACCATGACCTGGATGAATGAAATATTACAGATAATACCATGACCTGGATGAATGAATATTACAGATATACCATGACCTGGATGAATGAATATTACAGATATAACCATGACCTGGATGGATGAATATTACAGATTACCATGACCTGGATGGATGAATATTACAGATACACCATGACCTGGATGAATGAATATTACAGATATACCATGACTGGATGAATGGATATACAGATATACATGACCTGGATGAATGAATATTACAGATGTACCATGGCCTGGATGAATGAATATTACAGATATACCAGACCTGGATGGATGAATATTACAGATATCCATGACCTGGATGAATGAATATTACAGATTACCATGACCTGGATGAATGAATATTACAGATAAACCATGACCTGGATGAATGAATATTACAGATATACCATGACCTGGATGAATGAATATTTACAGATATACCATGACCTGGATGAATGAATATTACAGATACACCATGACACTGGATGAATGAATATTACAGATATACCATGACCTGGATGATGAATATTACAGATACACCTGACCTGGATGAATGAATATTACAGATTACCATGACCTGGATGAATGAATATTACAGATACACCATGACCTGGATATGAATATTACAGATATACCATGACCTGGATGGATGAATATTACAGATATCCATGACCGGATGAATGAATATTACAGATGTACCATGGCCTGGGATGAATGAATATACAGATATACCAGTGACCTGGATGGATGAATATTACAGATATACCATGACCGGATGGTGAATATTACAGATATACCATGACTGGATGAATGAATATTACAGTAACCATGACCTGGATGAATGAATATTACAGCACACATGACCTGGATGAATGGATATTACAGATAACCATGACCTGGATGATGAATATTACAGATAACCATGACCTGGATGAATGAATATTACAGTACACCATGACTGGATGATGAATATTACAGTACCCATGACTGGATGATGAATATTACAGATAACCATGACCTGGATGAATGGAATATTACAGATACACCATGACCTGAGATGATGATATTACAGATATACCGTGACCTGGATGGATGAATATTACAGATACCCATGACCTGGATGGATGAATAGTACAGATATACCTGACCTGGATGAATGAATTTACAGATATCAGTGACCTGGATGATGAATATTACAGATATACCATGACCTGGATGAATGAATATTACAGATATACCATGACCTGGATGAAGTATATACGATAACCTGACCTGGATGAATGAAATTTACAGATATACCATGACCTGGATGGATGAATTTACAGATATACCATGCCTGATGGTGATATACAGATATACCATGACCTGGATGAATGAATATTACAAGAATACCATGACCTGGATGAAGAATATTACAGACAACCATGACCTGGATGAATGAATATTACAGATATACCATGACATGGATGAGATATACAGATTACCATGACCTGGATGAATGAATATTACAGATATACCATGACCTGGATGAATGAATATTACAGATATACCATGACCTGGATGAATGAATATTACAAGATATACCATGAACTGGATGAATGAATATTACAGATATACCATGACCTGATGAGATGAATATTACAGATATAACCATGACCTGGATGATGAATATTACAGATATACCATGACCTGGATGATGAATATTACAGATATACCATGACCTGGATGATGAATATTAAAGAGTATAACATGACCTGGATGAATGAATATTACAGATACCATGACCTGGATGAATGAATATTACAGATATACCATGACCTGGATGAATGAATATTACAGTATACCATGACCTGGATGAATGAATATTACAGATACATGACCTGGATGAATGAATATTACAGATTACCGTGACCTGGATGAATGAATATTACAGATATACCATGACCTGGATGAATGAATATTACAGATATACCATGACCTGGATGAATGAATATTACAGATAATACACCGTGACCTGGATGAATGAATATTACAGATGTAACATGACCTGGATGAATGAATTACAGATACACCATGACCTGGATTAAGGAATATTACAGATACCATGACCTGGATGGATGAATATTACAGATATACCATGACCTGGATGAATGAATATTACAGATATACCCATGACCTGGATGGATGAATATACAGATATACCATGACCTGGATGAATGAATATTACAGATTACCATGACCTGGATGAATGAATATTACAGATATACCATGACCTGGATGGATGAATATACAGATATACCATGACCTGGATGAATGAATATTACAGATATACCATGGACCTGGATGAATGAATATTACAGATACACATGGACCTGGATGAATGAATATTACAGATATACCATGACCGGGATTAATGATATTACAGATATACAGTGACTGGATGAATGAATATTACAGATAACCATGACCTGGATGAAGAATATTACAGATATACCATGACCTGGATGATGAATATTACAGATACACCGTGACCTGGATGAATGAATATTACAGATTACCATGACCTGGATGAATGAATATTACAGATAACCATGACCTGGATTGAATGAATATTACAGATATACCATGACCTGGATGGATGAATATTACAGATATACCATGACCTGGATGGAAGAATATTACAGATATACCATGAGCCTGGATGATGAATATTACAGATATACCATGACTGGATGGATGAATATTACAGATATACCATGACCTGGATGAATGACTATTACAGATTGTACCATGACCTGGATGAATGAATATTACAGATACACCATGACTGGATGAATGATATACAGATATACAGTGACCTGGATGAATGAATATTACAGATATACCATGACCTGGATGAATGAATATTACAGATAATACCAGACCTGGATGAATGAATATTACAGATATACCATGACCTGGATGAATGAATATTACAGATATACCATGACCTGGATGAAGAATATTACAGATATACCATGACCTGGATGAATGAATATTACAGAGTACCATGACCTGGATGATGAATATACAGATACCATGACCTGGATGAATGATCTTACAGATATTACCATGACTGGATGAATGAATATTACAGATATACCATGACCTGGATGGATGATATTCAGATATACCATGACCTGATGGATGAATATTACAGATATACCATGACCTGGATGAATGAATATTACAGATATACCATGACCTGGATGAATGAATTATTACAGATATACCATGACCTGGATGAATGAATATTACAGATATACCATGACCTGGATGGATGAATTACAGATAACCATGACCTGGATGAATGAATATTACAGATATCCATGACCTGGATGAATGAATATTACAGATATACCATGACCTGGATGAATGAATATTACAGATATACCATGACCTGGATGAAGAATATTCAGATATACCATGGACCTGGATAATGAATATTACAGTATACCATGACCTGGATGAATGAATATTACAGATTTACCATGACCTGGATGATGAATATTCAGATATACCATGACTATGGATGAATGAATATTACAGATATACCGTGACCTGGATGGATGAATATTACAGATATACCATGACCGCCGGATGAATGAATATTACAGATATACCTGACCTGGATGGAATATTACAGATATACCATGACCTGGATGAATGAATATTAAAGATAACCATGACCGGATGAATGAATATTACAGATATACCATGACCTGGATGAATGAATATTACAGATATACCATGACCTGGATGAATGAATATTACAGATACCATGACTAGGATGAATGAATATACAGTTAACCATGACCTGGATGATGAATATGTACAGGGAGTATACCATGACCTGGATGAATGAATATTACAGATACACCATGACCTGGATGAATGAATATTACAGATATACCATGACCTGGATGGATGAATATTACAGATATAACCGTGACCTGGATGAATGAATATTACAGATATACCATGACCTGGATGAATGAATATTACAGCTTACCATGACCTGGTGAATGATATACAGGATTACCATGACCTGGATGAATGAATATTACAGATATACCATGACCTGGATGAGATGAATATTACAGATATACCATGACCTGGATGAATGAATATTACAGATATACCTTGACCTGGATGAATGAATATTACAGATATACCATGACCTGGATGGATGAATATTACAGTAACCATGACTGGATGAATGAATTTAAGATATACCATGACCTGGATGAATGAATATTACAGATATACCATGACCTGGATGAATGAATATTACAGATACCATGACCTGGATGAATGATATTACAGATGATTTACCATGACCTGGATGAAGTGAATATTACAGATATACCATGACCTGGATGAATGAATATTACAGATATACCATGACCTGGATGAATGAATCTTACAGATATACCATGACTGGATGGATGATATTACAGATATACCATGACCTGGATGATGAATGAATATTACAGAATACCATGACCTGGATAATGAATATACAGATATACCATGACCGATGAATGAATATTACAGATATACCATGACCTGGATGGATGAATATTACAGATATACCATGACCGGACCTGGATGGATGAATATTACAGATATACCATGACCTGGATGATGAATATTACAGATATACCATGACCTGGATGAAGTGAATATTACAGATATACATGACCTGAGATGAATGAATATACAGATATACCATGCGGATGAAATATTACAGATATACCATGGACCTGGATAATGAATATTACAGATATACCAGACCTGGATGAAATGAATATTACAGATTACCATGACCCGGATGGATGAATTATTACAGATATACCATGACCTGGATGAATGATATATACAGATACACCGACCTGGATGAATGATATTACAGATATACCATGACCTGGATGGATGAATATTACAGATATACCATGACCTGGATGAATGAATATTACAGATATACCATGACCTGGATTAGAATTTAAACAGATATACACATGACCTTGATGAATGAATATTACAGATATACCATGACACTGGATGAATGAATATTACAGATATACCATGACCTGGATGGATGAATATTACAGATATACCATGATCCAGGTCATGGTATATCTGTAATATTCATTCATCCAGGTCATGGTATATCTGTAATATTCATTCATCCAGGTCATGGTATATCTGTAATATTCATTCATCCAGGTCATGGTATATCTGTAATATTAATTCATTCAGGTCATGGTATGTCTGTAATATTCATTCATCCTGGACATAGTATATCTATAATATTCATTCATCCAGGTCATGATATATCTGTAATATTCATTCATCCATGTCATGGTATATCTGTAATATTCATTCATCAAGGCCACGGTATATTTGTAATAATCATTCATCCAGGTAATTGTATATCTGCAATATTCATTCATCCAGGTCATGGTATATCTGTAATATTCATTCATCGTCTTGATGGTGAAAATAGATCACCAGCTTGTGTTCTCCGTCTTCTCTCACTTCCCTCTTCTGGACATCACATCATGTTTGTAACAACTGTGCAAATTGGACTTTCTTTAGAGTTGGGTTGGTATCAGGTGGTACGGAGAAGAGTGGGGAACTTCTGCTGGTGCAGTTTCTGATTCTTGTAATTACAGTGCATATGATGCTACTAATGGTTCAGACTGTGGTTTAAGATCTATTTGACAGGGTTTATTGCCTTATCTAATGGTCTATATTAAGAGGTTAATTTCAGTCTACTGGTGTTAATTCGTGATCTAAGGCCAATTGTGGCCTAAAGGGGCCCTTACAGATGCAATAAAATCGGTTGATGAACTCCGACCAGGTTAAATTGGAAACGATCGTCATACAATCGGACATAAATGAACAAGATAAAATTGTTGGCATTGCTGTGTACAATTGGCATTAATATGGCAGATATGATTTTGTAAGATGTAAATTGTTGCAGAATAGAATGTGCCACTAGAAAGCAACCAATTCCCCATATATGGGCAGATTTCATCATTGCTGATAGTGTAATGTGGCGGAAATGATGAGCTACAAAGCCCATTTTGGGGTCGAGGGCTCGAATGGTAATGAAGAATGAAGTATTTTGCGGTTGTGTTTGCTGATTTTTCTTTCATATTTATTTGCTAACGAATCTCGCTGTGGTTCGTACATCAAAATGTGCCTGTTGTGTCATTGTGTACCGCTCACACATTGCCATCATGAACAAAATATACACTCTATGGTCTCACCACCTTCCAAATGTTTATTTGACACTCCAGGTTGAGTTGGAAGAACGTTTGTTGGACGATCATCTATACACATAAACAATTTATCCTGACCGATCACCTTCATTCAATCAGATCTTCTTAATTTAATCTCACCAGACTCTATACTATTAATGAAACAATTGATGTACAATCGGAGTTCGTATGACAATCGTACAACAAAATTGCATCGTGTGTGGGCCCCTATAGACATAATGATAGTGGGACAATAATCACACCATGTGTGGTGTCTGTCAACAAAATTGGGCCAATGAAATTGTCATGTTTTTATCAGGCTTGACAAAATGCGTGCAATTACCATCCATGCAATATCTGTATATGGCCACCTTATGATTAACCAGCTGGACTAATAAAGGGTGAAAGGGAGCTGCCCCATAGGGTCAGCATAGGCTTAAATTGGCAAATGTTAATTAACTGGTGTGCAATTATGGTATTGTGATGATGGTTCAAACATGTTGGATTTCTTTTAATCAGCATTGCATTACCATCATGCACATATAAATTCGATTTTGTGGTTTAGAATTCAGGTTTTAATCAAAAGCTATTAGTCAGCTTACTCTGCCAGAATGGGGACAATAATTATCCATAAAGATCTGGTTATTAATGCAGAATATATCTGTCAGGAAAGTGTGTAGTGACTTGATAAGAATGGGTTAACTATTGGTATTAGTTCTTAGGAACAATAAAATACCATTCCACCCTGGAACAGTCCTATTGTTTATATTACGATTAGTGAAGCATGGAACCAGGTCTCCTTTTCTAGACAATGTGGAGCCGAACCGTGTATCTGGAATTCTCTCCAGCTAGGGTCTGGTGGGGACTAAGAAGTCATCTTAAGGACAGTCATACATGTAAAATAATTGTATTTTGGTATTGGAATATGTAAGACAGAAACCAATATTATATTGGTGAATGTAAAAGTATGCCCATTAATATGATACCCAACATGGAGCCCTTTCCCTTGCCAAGGCGAGTTATTAATATCTGGGAAATAGGATTACACACAGGTCAGTTGGTATTGGAGGAATTGATAATTAATACTGAAAGGAATATGTGGTCAATATCTCAATACAATGTACATATCTACATTTAAATGGAATCTGTCTAACTGAGGGGGAATGAGTGCTTTTGGCTAGTCGTAAATCTGGACATTGCTAGACACTCCCACCTCATGCAATAACCAGGAGGAGGGGTGTTTCATCAAATAGTTTAAAAAGCCTGGTAGCCCAAATAATGTTGTTCATACTTGGGGACATGCTAGAACGTGTGTATGGACCCAATGTTTCTTCTGCCCCAGGACACAGGACTTCTTCTAGTGAGTAGGGTCTGTGAATATTTTTATCCTTTTTATTTTATAAACTGTTGTACAGATTGTATGTCATTTTATTATAACACCATTCTATTTTATTTTGTATTATATGCACTGTCCACCTTTTGGAATATTAAATCTAAAATTTAATAAGTTTTGTCTTTGATGCTCTAAAAGAACTGTTAGCCTCTGATAGTTTATATGTGTTTGAATGGAGTGTGCAGTGTAAATGCTAATTAATTCTGTGACTGCTTGTGAAGGACTGATGCTAATTAACCAGTTAGTTGCTGGAGTGAAGTGTACCATTTAGCTGCCAGGACAGGGGTGTGCATAGTCAGTGAGGTCAAGAGTGTTTTGGGGTGTCTTTAAGGCCGTAACTTAAAGTGGTGGCAGCGAATACCAATTAATTAGTCAGATCACGTGCCCAGCGAACTGGCGTTCGTGACAATATCATTTAGGTTGGGGGCAGGTAACTGACACATGACCAGTTTTTTTGTTTTAAGGGTGAACATTCCCTTAAAATTCCTTTGGTTCTAACCCCTGCCTGACTTTAATGTCAGATATTTACTAAAGTGAGCTAATGTGTATTGAATGGATTTTGGTGGTTGTGTTGATTTCTAGTGAATCTATGGACCCTTTGGTGTCTGCCACTCTTCCTTTGTGCATCTTTTGGCTTGATTCTCTCTGTAGTTGAGGAATGCTGGGAGTTGCCGTTTCAAACATCATTTGAGAATCCCTGGTCTAGAATAAAGTTTTAAAAATAAAAAGCCTTGCTGCATATGACTCTGTAGACATTATAGCATCCTTTGTATACGTGATGGGTTTAGTCTTTGCAGTAAACAGTAGGCGCTCATGTTACAGTTGGAGGGAAATACAATCCTTTTTCATCAGGCAACAACATAAATGATTTCAAGCAAGAAAAAATGTCCACAGAAAGCACATAAATGGAATCCATCTGTTTATCTTGGAATAAAATCAATGTCACTTACAAAGGCACTTTGTAAGCACTGGTGGCGATAGACGAGTTTAAAGGCGCCAGTTCCCTGATATTCCCTAATAAATAGAGAGGAACGGCCATTATGGGGAACCTTCCGAAAAAATCTGTTTCAAACTAAATTGAATCTGAAAAGTTTATTCGTCAGAATTTAGAATTTTGGATTGGAATTTCCAGATTCGTTTCAACCCATCGCTAGTCCTAAAACTCCTTAGTGTGTTTTAATTTTCTTATATTTTCTATAGATTGATTGATTCAGTAAATAGGAATTTGTGACTTTATTATATCTGAAAATGATTAACTAAACTATTGTGCATATTATCCACGGTTACTCGCTATTTTTATATAACGGTAAAAGCGAATATTCCTACGCCATTCTAGTTAAAGAGACATTTTCAGCAAATTGAACTGTTAGTTCCCCCACCCACCACTGATTACTTCCAATAGTTATTCAGGCAGAGAAAGTCATAGGGAAATAAGCAGAAGATACAGAATTCCCTTATAGGGAAACTTTGGTCCAAAAATTACTTTTTTTTAACTTACTACTGTATATTATCCATTTACTTCACCATTTTATTTTACATAGTTCTGATTGTGATAGTACCAGAACATAAAAAGGGGTTACATGTTTGAAGAAACTTCCACACGGGTACAGAAATGTCACATTTGTTGTAATAACACTATCTTGTTAAGGACAATTATACTTACAATTTCCCCGATCCACTCCCAGAAAGTACCCAGAGGTGAGGACTTAGCATTTTAGGTCCTCACCCTGGGTACTTTGCAGGAGTGGGGGAAAGGAACTAGGGGGAGGTGAGTATAATTGTCCTAAGACTGGAGTGCGGTATGTATTGTTACAAGGTACTGTGCATACCAACATTATAACACAACATTATAGGGGTTAGTTTTTTCCCTGATAAAGGGGAACTAACCCCCAAAACATTTTGTGTTATAATGTTGGTACTATGACAGTAAACACTCTTTTGCTCTTTCAGTGTGCGTCCTTCATGTATCTTTTGGAATGATTGAATGAGCTCCATAATTCACGCACAGCTCATCATTTTCAGTGTTCTGTCTCATTATTTAAGTTTGGAAGCCAAGAAATTTGAAACCAGATTTTTATACTTTACCCTACTCACCTCATATTACTTACAGCAAATCTTTTTTACTTTAGTAAACAGGACCGCCATATCTATGAAGCAAGGTGAAAATTCTGTTCAAGCTGTGGTAATATTGTTCAATACAAGCCAATGGCGGCACAATACCATTGACTTCTATTGTAAGTGTAGAGGCACCAGAGGAAATCTGCTCCCTGTGCTTCTCCCCCTAGCAGCGCTACTGCGTAAAAATCATTATGCAAATTATTTTCATTTATTTATGCAATTCCGGACAGCTGTGTCCAGAAAGCGGTTCTCATCCATCCAGGTCATGGTATATCTGTAATATTCATCATCCAGGTCATGGTTATCTGTAATATTCATTCATCCAGGTCATGGTATATCTGTAATATTCATTCATCCAGGTCATGGTATATCTGTAATATTCATTCATCCAGGTCATGGTATATCTGTAATATTCATCCATCCAGGTATGGTATATCTGTAATATCATTCATCCAGGTCATGGTAATCTGTAATATTCATTCCATCCAGGTCATGGTATATCTGTAATATTCATCCATCCAGGTCATGGTATTATCTGTAATATTTCATCCATCAAGGTCAGGTATATCTGTAATATTCATTCATCCAGGTCATGGTATATCTGTAATATTCATTCATCCAGGTCATGGTATATCGTAATAGTCATCATCCAGTCATGTAATCGTAATTCATCCATCCAGGTCATGGTATATCTGTAATATTCATTCATCCAGGTCATGGTATATCTGTAATATTCATCCATCCAGGTCATGGTATATCTGTAATATTCATTCATCCAGGTCATGGTTATCTGTAATATTCATTCATCCAGGTCATGGTATATCTGTAATATTCATTCATCCAGGTCATGGTATATCTGTAATATTATCATCAGGTCATGGTATATCTGTAATATTCATTCATCCAGGTCATGGTATATCTGTAATATCATTCATCCAGGTCATGGTAATCTGTAATATTCATCATCCAGGTCTGGTATATCTGTAATATTCATCATCCAGGTCATGGTGTATCTGTAATATTCATTCATCCAGGTCATGGTATATCTGTAATATTCACATCCAGGTCATGGTATATCTGTAATATTCATTCATCCAGGTCACGGTATATCTGTAATTTCTATCCAGATGGTATATCTGTATATTCATTCATCCAGGTCATGGTATATCTGTAATATTCATTCATCCAGGTCATGGTATATCTGTAATATTCATCCATCCAGGTCATGGTATATCTGTAATATTCATTCATCCAGGTCATGGTATATCTGTAATATTCATCCATCCAGGTCATGGTATATCTGTATATTCATCCATCCAGGTCATGGTATATCTGTAATATTCATTCATCCAGGTCATGGTATATCTGTAATATTATACATCCAGGTCATGGTATATCTGTAATATTCATTCATCCAGGTCATGGTATATCTGTAATATTCATCATCCAGGTCATGGTATATCTGTAATATTCATATCCAGGTCATGGTATATCTGTAATATTCATTCATCCAGGTCATGGTATATCTGTAATATTCATTCATCCAGGTCATGGTATATCTGTAATATTCATTCATCCAGGTCATGGTTAGTCTGTAATATTCATTCATCAGGTCATGGGTATATCTGTATATTCATTCATCCAGGTCATGGTATATCTGTAATATTCATCATCCAGGTCATGGTATACTGTAATATTCATCCATCAGGTCATGGTATATCTGTAATATTCATCATCCAGGTCATGGTATATCTGTAATATTCATTCATCCAGGTCATGGTATATCTGTATATTCATCATCCAGGTCATGGTATATCTGTAATATTCATTCATCCAGGTCATGGTATATCTGTAATATTCATTCATCCAGGTCTGGTGTACTGTAATATTCATTCATCCAGGTCATGGTATATCTGTAATATTCATCATCCAGGTCGGTATATCTGTATATTTCATTCATCAGGTCATGGATATCTGTAATATTCATCATCCAGGTCATGGTGTATCTGTAATATTCATTCATCCAGGTCATGGTATCTAATATTCATCATCCAGGTCATGGTATCTGTAATATTCATTCATCCAGGTCATGGTGTATCTGTAATATTCATTCATCAGGTCATGGTATATCTGAATATCATCCATCCAGGTCATGGTATATCTGTAATATTCTTCATCCAGGTCATGGTGTATCTGTAATATTCATCATCCAGGTCATGGTATATATCTGTAATATTCATCCATCAGGTACTCACGGTATATCTGTAATATTCATTCATCCAGGTCATGGTGATATCTGTAATATTCATCATCCAGGTCATGGTATATCTGTAATATTCATTCATCCAGTCATGGATATCTGTAATATCATCCATCAGGTCATGGTATATCTGTAATATTCATCATCCGGTCATGGTATATCTGTATATTCTTATCAGGTCATGGTATATCTGTAATATTCATTCATCCAGGTCATGGTATATCTGTAATATTCATTCATTCAGGTCATGGTCTATCTGTAATATCATTCATCCAGGTCATGGTATATCTGTAATATTCATTCATCAGGTCATGGTCTATCTGTAATATTATCCATCCAGGTCATGGTATATCTGTAATATTCATTCATCCAGGTCATGGTATATCTGTAATATTCATTCATCCAGGTCATGGTATATCTGTAATATTATCCATCCAGGTCATGGTATATCTGTATATTCATTCATCCAGGTCATGGTATATCTAATCACATCCAGGTCATGGATATCTGAATATTCATTCATCCAGGTCATGGTATATCTGTAATATTATTCATCCGGTCATGGTTATCTGTAATATTCATTCATCCAGTCATGGTTATCTGTAATATTCATTCATCCAGGTCATGGTATATCTGTAATATTCATTCATCCAGCTGTCATTATCTGTAATATTCATCATCCAGGTATGGTATATCTGTAATATTCATTCATCCAGGTCATGGTATATCTGTAATATTCATTCATCCAGGTCATGGTATATCTGTAATTCTTCATCCAGGTCTGGTATATCTGTAATATTCATTCATCGGTCACTGGTATATCGTAATATTCATTCATCCAGGTCATGGTATATCTGTAATATTCATTCATCCAGGTCATGGTTAATCTGTAATATTCATTCATCCAGGTCATGGTATATCTGTAATATTCATCCATCCAGGTCATGGTATATATTGTAATATTCATTCATCCAGGTCATGTACATCTGTAATATTCATTCATCCAGGTCATGGTATATCTGTAATATTCATCCATCCAGGTCATGGTATATCTGTAATATTCATCATCCAGGTCATGTGTATCTGTAATATTCATTCATCCAGGTCATGGTATATCTGTAATATTCATTCATCCAGGTCACT
This sequence comes from Hymenochirus boettgeri, assembly GCA_019447015.1. Classification (NCBI taxonomy): domain Eukaryota; kingdom Metazoa; phylum Chordata; class Amphibia; order Anura; family Pipidae; genus Hymenochirus; species Hymenochirus boettgeri. The sequence goes on from JAACNH010003396.1 coordinate 20,279, forward strand.
GTGTATCTGTAATATTCATATCCAGGTCATGGTATATCTGAATTATTCATCTCCAGGTCATGGTATATCTGTAAATTCATTCATCCAGTCCGGTTAGTATCTGTAATATTCATTACATCCAGGTCATGGTATATCTGATTTCATTCATCCAGTCATGGTATATCTGTAATATTATTCATCCAGGTCATGGTATATCTGTAATATTCATTCATCCAGGTCATGGTATATCTGTAATATTCATCTCATCCAGGTCATGGTATTATCTGTAATATTCATTCATCCAGGTCATGGTATATCTTGTATATTCATTCATCCAGGTCATGGTATATCTGTATATTCATTCATCCAGGTCATGGTAATCTGTAATTCATTACATCCAGGTCATCATGGTATATCTGTAATATCATCCATCCAGGTCATGGTATATCTGTAATATTCATTCATCCAGGTCATGGTGATATCTGTAATATTCATTCATCCAGTCATGGTAATCTGTAATTTCATTCATCCAGGTCATGGTGTATCTGTAATATTCATTCATCCAGGTCATGGTATATCTGTAATTCATTCATCAGGTCATGGTATATCTGTAATATTCATCATCCAGGTCAGGTACATCTGATATTCATTCACAGGTCACGTGTGTATCTGTAATATTCATTCATCCAGGTCATGGTATATCTGTAATATTCATTCATCCAGGTCATGGTATATCTGTAATATTCATTCATCCAGGTCATGGTATATCTGTAATATTCATTCATCCAGGTCATGGTATATCTGTAATATTCATTCATCCAGGTCATGGTATATCTGTAATATCATCATCAGTCGGATACTGTAATCATCTCCAGGTCATGGTATATCTGTAATATTCATCATCCAGGTCATGGTAGTATCTGTAATATTCATCATCCGGTCATGGTTATCTGTAATTCATTATCCAGGTCATGGTATATCTGTAATATTCATTCATCCAGGTCATGGTGTATCTGTAAATTCATTCATCCGGTCATGGTTATCTGTAATATTCATTCATCCAGGTCATGGTATTCTGTAATATTCATTCATCCAGGTCATGGAGATCTGTAATATTCATCATCCAGGTCATGGTATATCTGTAATATTCATCATCCAGGTCAGGTTATCTGTAATATTCATCCATCCAGGTCATGGTATATCTGTAAATTCATCCATCCAGGTCATGGTTATATCTGTATATCTTCATCCAGGTCATGGTATATCTGTAATATTCATTCATCCAGGTCATGGTATATCTGTAATATTCATTCATCCAGGTCATGGTATATCTGTAATATTCATATCCAGGTCATGGTATATCTGTAATATTCATTCATCCAGGTCATGGTATATCTGTAATATTCATCATCCAGGTCATGGTATCTGTAATATTCATCCATCCAGGTCAGGTATAATCTGTAATATTCATCCATCCAGGTCATGGTGTATCTGTAATATTCATTCATCCAGGTCATGGTATATCTGTATATTCATTCATCCAGGTCATGTGTATCTGTAATATTCATTCATCCAGGTCATGGTATCTGTAATATTCATTCATCCAGGTCATGGTTTTGTATCGATTATTCATTCATCCAGGTCATGGTGTATCTGTAATATTCATCTCATCCAGGTCATGTGTTATCTGTAATATTCATTCATACCAGGTCATGGTGTATACTGTGAATATTTCATTCATCCGGTCATGGTATATCTGTAATATTCATCATCATGGTCATGGTATATCTGTAATATTCATTCATCCAGGTCACTGGTATATCTGTAATATTCATTCATCCAGGTCATGGTATATCTGTAATATTATTCTCCAGGCATGTTATCTGTATATCCATCCAGTATGTATATCTGTAATATTCATTATCCAGGTCATGGTATCTGTAATATTATTCATCCAGGTCATGTATCTGTAATATTCATTCATCCAGGTCACGGTGTATCGAATATTCATTCATCCAGGTCATGGTATATCTGTAATATTCATTCATCCAGTCATGGTGTATCGTAATATTCATCATCCAGGTCTGGTATATCTGTAATATTCATTCATCCAGGTCATGGTATATCTGTATATTCATTCATCCAGGTCATGGTTATCTGTAATATTCATTCATCCAGGTCATGGTTATCTGTAAATTCATTCATCCAGGTCATGGATATCTGTAATATTCATCATCCAGGTCATGGTATATCTGTAATATTCATTCATCCAGGTCATGGTAATCTGTAATATTCATCATCCAGGTCATGGTATATCTGTAATATTCATCATCCAGGTCATGGTATATCTGTAATTTCATTCATCCAGGTCATGGTGTAGTCTGTAATATTCATCATCCAGGTCATGGTAATCTGTAATATTCATTCATCCAGGTCATGGTATATCTGTAATATTCATTCATCCAGGTCATGGTATATCTGTAATATTCATTCATCCAGGTCATGGTATCTGTAATATTCATTCATCCAGGTCATGGTATATCTGTATATTTCATTCATCCAGGTCATGGTATCTGTAATATTTCATTCATCCAGGTCATGGTATATCTGTAATATTCTTCATACCAGTCACGGTATATCTGTAATATTCATCCATCAGGTCATGGTACATATCTGTAATATTCATTCATCCAGGTCATGGTATCTGTAATATTCATTCATCCAGGTCATGGTATATCTGTAAATTCATTCATCAGGTCATGGTATCTGTAATATTCATTCATCCAGGTCATGGTGTATCTGTAATATTCATTCATCCAGGTCATGGTATATCTGTAATATTCATCCATCCCAGGTCATGGTATATCTGTTAATATTTCATTCATCCAGGTCATGGTAGTATCTGTAATATTCATTCACTCAGGTCATGGTATATCTGTAATATTCATCCATCCAGGTCATGGTATATCTGTAATATTCATTCATCCAGGTCATGGTATCTGTATATTCATCATCCAGGTCATGGTATATCTGTAATTATTCATCCATCATGGTATATCTGTAATATTCATTCATCCAGGTCATGGTATATCTGTAATATTCATTCATCCAGGTCATGGTATATCTGTAAATTCATATCACCAGGTCATGGTATATCTGTAATATTCATTCATCCAGGTCATGGTATATCTGTAATATTCTTCATCCAGGTCATGGTTATCTGTAATATTCATTCATCCAGGTCATGTATACTGTAATATTCATCATTCAGGTAATGGTACTGTACTATTCATCATCCAGGTCATGGTATATCTTAATATTCATTCATCCAGGTCATGGTATATCTGTATAATCATTCATTCCAGGTCATGGTTATATCTGTATATTCATTCATCCAGGTCATGGTATATCTGTAATATTCATCACCAGGTCAGGTATATCTAATATCATCATCCAGGTCATGGTATATCTGTAATATTCATTCATCCAGGTCATGGTATATCTGTAATATTCATTCATCCAGGTCCTGGTGTTCTGTAATATTCATTCATCCAGGTCATGGTACATCTGTAATATTCATCATCCAGGTCATGGTATATCTGTAATATTAATCATCCAGGTCATGGTATATCTGTAATATTCATATCCAGTCATGGGATATCTGTAATATTCATTATCCAGGTCATGGTATATCTGTAATATTCATTCATCCAGGTCACGGTATATCTGTAATATTCATTCATCCAGGTCACGGTATATCTGTAATATTCATTCATCCAGGTCATGGTTATCTGTAATATTCATCATCCAGGTCATGGTAATCTGTAATATTCATTCATCCAGGTCATGGTATATCTGTAATATTACCATCCAGGTCATGGTATCTAATATTCATTATCCAGGCATGGTAATCTGTAATTCATTCATCCAGGTCATGGTATATCTGTAATATTCATCATCCAGGTCATGGTATATCTGTAATATTCATTATCCAGGTCATGGTGTATCTGTAATATTATTCATCCGGTATGGACATCTGTAATATTCATTACCAGGTCACGGTGTATCTGTAATATTCATCATCCAGGTCATGGTATATCTGTAATATTCATTCATCCAGGTCATGGTGTATCTGTAATATTCATTCATCCAGGTCACTGTATATCTGTAAATTCATTATCCAGGTCATGGTATATCTGTAATATTCATTCATCCAGGTCATGGTGTATCTGTAATATTCATTCATCCAGGTCCATGGTAATCTGTAATATTCATTCATCCAGGTCATGGTATATCTGTAATATTCATCATCCAGGTCATGGTTATCTGTAATTTCATCATCCAGGCATGGTTAATCTGTAATATTCATTCATCCAGGTCATGGTAATCTGTAATATTCATTCATCCAGGTCATGGTATATCTGTAATATCATATTCCAGGTCTGTATTCTGTAATATTCATCCATCCAGGTCATGGTATATCTGTATATTCATTAATCCAGGTCATGTGTATCTGTAATATTCATTCATCCAGGTCATGGTGTTACATCTGTAAAATTCATTATCCAGGTCAGGTGTATCGTTAAATTCATTCATCCAGGTCATGGTATATCTGTAATATTCATTCATCCAGGTCATGGTATATCTGTAATATTCATTCATCCGGTCAGGTATACTGAAATTCATTCATCCAGGTCATGGTATATCTGTAATATTCATCATCCAGGTCATGCGTATTATCGTAATATTCCTCATCAGGTCATGGTTATATCTGTAATATTTCATTCATCCAGGTCATGGTATATCTGTAATATTCATCATCCAGGTCATGGTTATCTGTAATATTCATTCATCCAGGTCATGGTATATCTGTAATATTCATCATCAGTCTGGTTATCTGTATTCATCTAGGTCATGGATATCTGTATATTCATTCACCAGGTCAGGTATATCTGTAATATTCATTCATCCAGGTCAGGTATATCTGTAATATTCATTCATCCAGGTCATGGTATATCTGTAATATTCATTCATCCAGGTCATGGTATATCTGTAATATTATCATCCAGGTCGGTATCTGTAATATTCATCCATCCAGGCATGGTATATCTGTAATATTCATCCATCCAGGTCACTGTATTATCTGTAATATTCTTCATCCAGGTCATGGTATATTGTATATTCATTCATCCAGGTCATGGTATATCTGTAATATTCATATCCAGGTCATGGTATATCTGTAATTATCATTCATCCAGGTCAGGTATATCTGTAATATTCATTCATCCAGGTCATGGTATATCTGTAATATTCATTCATCCAGGTCATGGTATACTGTAATATCATCATCCAGGTCACGGTTATATCTGTAATATTCATCATCCAGGTCCATGGTTATCTGTAATATTCATTCATCCAGGTCATGGTGATATCTGTAATATTCATTCATCCAGGTCATGGTTACTGTAATATTCATTCATCAGGTATGTGATTACTGTAAATTCATTCATCCAGGTCATGGTGGTATCTGTAATATCATCATCCAGGTCATGGTTATCTGTAATATTCATTCATCCAGGTCATGGTACTGTAATATTCATTCATCCAGGTCATGGTGTATCTGTAATATTCATTCATCCAGGTCATGGTTCATCTGTTATATTCATCCATCAGGTCAGGTATATCTGTAATATTCATCCATCCAGGTCACTGGTATATCTGTAATATTCATTCATCAGGCAGGTATCTGTAATATCATTCTCCAGGTCATGGTATATCTGTAATATTCATCCATCCAGGTCATGGTATACTGTAATATTCATTCATCCAGGTCATGGTGTATCTGTAATATTCATATCCAGGTCATGGTAATCTGTAATATTCATTCATCAGGTCAGGTGTACTGTAATATTCATCATCAGGTTCATGGTATATCTGTAATACATTCATCCAGGTCATGGTTTATCTGTAATATTCATTCATCCAGGTCATGGTAATCTGTAATATTCATTATCAGGTCTGGTATATCTGTAATATTCATCATCCAGGTCATGGTGTATCTGTAATATTATTCATCCAGGTCATGGTTATCTGTAATATTCATCATCCAGGTCATGGTATATCTGAATATTATCATCCAGGTCATGGTATATCTGTAATATTCATTCATCCAGGCCTGGTAATCTGTATATATTCATCCAGGTCATGGTATATCTGTTAATTCATCATCCAGGTCATGGTAATCTGTAATATTCATTATCCAGGTCATGGTATATCTGTATATTCATCCATCCAGGTCATGGTATATCTGTAAATTCATATCCAGGTCAGTGTATCTGTAATATTCATTCCTCCAGGTATGGTACATCTGTAATATTCATTATCCAGGTCACGGTTATCTGTAATATTCATTCATCCAGGTCATGGTGTATCTGTAATATTCATTCATCCAGGTCATGGTATATCTGTAATATTCTCATCCAGGTCATGGTAGTATCTGTAATATTCATTCATCCAGGTCATGGTATATCGTATTATTCCATATCCAGGTCATGGTTATGTATATTCATCCATCAGTCATGGTATATTGTAATTTCATTATCAGGTCATGGTATATCTGTAATTCATCATCCAGGTCATGGTATATCTGTAATATTCATTCATCAGGTCATGGTATATCTGTAATATTCATTCATCCAGGTCATGGTATATCTGTAATATTCATTCATCCAGGTCATGGTAATCTGTAATATTCATCATCCAGGTCAGGTATATCTGTAATATTCATTTCATCACAGTCCGGTATATCTGTAATATTCATTCATCCAGGTCATGGTTATATCTGTAATATTCATTCATCCAGGTCATGGTTATATCTGTAATATTCATTCATCCAGGTCAGTTATCGATATTCATCCATCCAGGCATGGTGATATCTGTAATATTCATCACCAGGTCACTGATATCGTAATATTCATTATCAGGTCATGGTATATCTGTAATATACATTCATCCAGGTCATGGTATATCTGTAATATTCATTCATCCAGGTCATGGTATATCTGTAATATTCATTCATCCAGGTCACGGATATCTGTAATATTCATTCATCCAGGTCATGGTATATTCTGTAATATTCATCCATCCAGGTCATGGTATATCTGTAATATTCATCCATCCAGGTCACGGTATATGTAATATTCATCATCCAGGTCATGGGTATCTGTAATATCATCATCCAGGTAATGGTTATCTGTAATATTCATCATCCAGGTCATGGTATATCTGTAATATTCATCCATCCAGGTCATGGTTATCTGTAAATTCATTCATCCGGTCATGGTTATCTGTAATATTCATTCATCCAGGTCATGGTTATCGTAATATTCATTCATCAGGTCATGGTTGTATCTGTAATATTCATTCATCCAGGTCATGGTTGTATCTGTATATTCATTCATCCAGGTCATGGTAGTATGTAAATTCATTATCAGGTCCTGGTTGTACTGTAATATTCATTCATCCAGGTCATGGTATATCTGTAATATTCATCCATCCAGGTCATGGTATATCTGTAATATTCATCCATCCAAGTCATGGATGTATCTGTAATAATCATTCATCCAGGTCATGGTATATCTGTAATATTCTTCATCCAGGTCATGGTATATCTGTAATATTCATTCATCCCAGGTCATGGTATATCTGTATATCATTCATCCAGGTCATGGTTTTGTATCTGTAATATTCATTCATCCAGGTCATGGTATATCTGTAATATTCATCATCCAGGTCATGGTGTATCTGTAAATTCATTCATCCAGGTCAGTGTGTATGTCTGTAATATTTATCATCAGGTCATGGTATATCTGTAATATTCATTATCAGGTCATGGGTATCTGTAATATCATTCATCCAGGTCATGGTATATCTGAATATTCATTCATCCAGGTAACTGGTATAGAATAGTAATATTCATTCATCAGGTCATGGTGTATCTGTAATATTCATTCATCCAGGTCATGGTATATCGTAATATCATTCATCCGGTATGGTATATCTGTAATATTATTCATCCAGGTCATGGTATCTTAATATTCATTCATCAGGTATGTTGTATCTGTAATATTCATTCATCCAGGTCAGGTATATCTGTAATATCATTCATCAGGCATGGTATCTGCAATATTCATTCTCCAGGTCATGGTATATCTGTAATATTCATTCATCCAGGTCATGGTGTTATCTGTAATATTCATCATCCAGGTCATGGTATATCTGTAATATTCTCCATCCAGGTCATGTATATCTGTAATATTCATTCATCCAGGGTCATGGTATATCTGTAATATTCATTCATCCAGGTCATGGATATCTGTAATATTCATTCATCCAGGTCATGGTGTATCTGTAAAAATCATTCATCAGGTCATGGTTATCTGTAATATTCTCATCAGGTCATGGTATATCTGTAATATTCATATCCAGGTCATGGTTATCTAATATTCATTCATCCAGGTCAGGTGTACTGTATTGTAATATCATCCTCAGTCATGGTATATCTGTAATATCATTCATCCAGGTCATGGATATCTTAATATTCATTCATCCATGGTCATGGTATATCTGTAATATTCATTATCCAGGTCATGGTGTATCTGTATATTATTCATCCAGGTCATGTGTATCTGTAATATTTCATATCCAGGTCATGGTTATACTGTAATATTCATTCATCCAGGTACATGTGTATATGTATATTCATTCATCCAGGTCATGGTATATCGTAATATTCATTCATCCAGGTCATGGTGTATCTGTAATATTCATCATCCAGGTATGGTATATCTGTAATATTCATCCATCCAGGTCATGGTATATCTGTAATATTCATTCTCCAGGTCATGGTATATCTAATATTCATTCATCCAGTCTGGTTATCTGTAATAATCATTCATCCAGGTATGGTATATCTGTAATATTCATTTATCCAGTCATGGATATCTGTAATATTCATTCATCAGAGTCATGGTATCTGTAATATTCATCCATCCAGGTCATGGTATATCTGTAATATTCATCATCCAGGTCATGGTAGATCGTAATTGATTCATCCAATTCCAGTCATGGTATATCTAATATTCATTTCATCCAGGTCATGGTGTTATCTGTAATGTTCA